>JARJLF010000382.1:0-213925 GCA_029378395.1 Mycena leptocephala
ACAAACGAAGAGAACCATCGTCTTGAAAACATTTTGAGTGGTTTCGAGTCCACGACTGGAATCGCTTGCGATACTTTTTTCCACACCAATGAATGTATGGCGATCCGGAAACCCCGAAGGAAAACGGTCTGATTTTGAGTCGACGATTCCTCGCCGGGACGTCGACGCGGACCCGAATCTGCAAATCCACCTGCGGTCTCCCACTGCCAGGCATACGAGCTGCCTGCGGATCCAATCTGAGCGGCCCGATGAAACCCGGAGTCGGTATGCCAGAATACTGTCTTTGGGGCTTCAACGGCGCGTGTGTTTTATGTCAGAGATAGCCATTTATCGGAACAATGCGAAGGACAGCGCTATTCAAGTTCAACAGCAGTAACACAGCCAACCGCAGTTCGATCTTTCATACTTTACGCTACTGATTTATTTTGAGTAGCGTGCCGAGAAGCAATGGCTTGGCACTCACACAAAGCAGTCGTCCCTTCCGGTGATTTTGCTCAAAGACCGTAGGAATATCCCGAGGGAACCAAACCAAGGGACCCGGACTTGAATTTTTCCTCAGCGATTCGGGGAGTGGGGTGACGGCGAGGGAACGCTGAGCTGATAGCTATCGACTGGCAATGCTTCTCAGAAATAAATATAGGTTGCACTATTGTGTTAAAAACGTAACTGCCGTCGGGTGAGGGTTTTTGTTACCTGTCGACGTATCTGGATGGGTTGCCACTGTTCCTTTCGTAAGCGGCGCTATACCGTACTACCGTAGTATACGTTATGTGAGAGCTGTGCTCTATTTCTGCAGACTTATTGTTGCCCGGAAGCAGATATCCGATTTCTGTTCTTCGATGGTCGTAGAACCGCCGGTGACAGGACCATCTCCATTTCTTGAGATAGCTGAACATGAGAGGAAGAAAACGAAAACACAGCCACCGTCAACCCGGTCCGGTCGTGCTTTCGACAACACACCAGTTTTCTTCTCCCTTTGTCGGTACGAAGATTCAAGTTGTGAATCTTATATAAGAATCGAGACTTTGGTGTTATGTCCTGGCAAGTATTTGAAAAAAGTTTTTTCAAAAACTCAGTGGCTATAGAGTTCTGGGGGGCTATCTCATAACAGCTTTGTTTCCGTACTATGAAGATGTGCAGCGCTTGTTTTTTAGATCATTTAAGCCGTGCTTCGGTTCGAATCCCACGTTACGTTTTTGATTCTTTTTGCGTCTTTTCTCCGCTCTGCACCTGCCTTTACGCCCGGACGATGGTCGATGCAAATCCTCAATGCGGGCAGCTCTATCATGGCTTGGAACTCATGCTGGAATCCATTTGCACCGCGCATGTCATCCGCCAACATCTCGGACCACTATGTGGATTGTATTTCGTCGCCAAGGAGAGTACGCGGTGTATTCTCATCACCGCGAGGAGATAGACAGACAGTGTACGAAGTCTACGGACAGCGTAATTATTGCTATTTCAATAAATTCATTATCTTCTTTTTCCAACTGCCCCTTCCGATCCATAATACTTGCACAACCTCCGGTCACCTCTTCCTCTGCAATCTCTGGCCTCGGATTCAGATTTTCCTTTGCTTTTACAAACTGCGCAACTTTTGGGCTTCCGCGGTTGTTTCCTAGGAGCAACGGCCGCATTCGTGGCATCTGATGGCGCTGGCAGCGATCTGGAGTCCGCGTCGACGAACACAATCTGGGGTACGGCTGCAGCCGAGCTTGCCTGGGGAAGAGATCGCGTAGATGCTGAGTGGGCTGCGGCCTCCATAGCAACTGCACGACGTTCCACTGCCGCACGGCCTGCGATAGAGGTTGATGAGGTTGTACCTGCATTCCGCGTCTGTACGGCAGGGGAATATGATTCGTCGAGGACACGACTCGTGTAGGCATCTGATTTAACCACGTCGGTAAATCCTTTGCGTGCCTCGGCCGTCATATGTGTCGTGGTCATCTCATCGCGTGCTGCATTCCAGACTTTGTAATGATTCTGGAGGTGCTCGGGAATCTTGAAGAAGATCTTCTTGCCGTTCACTTTGCCCGACCACATCAGGAAAAATCTCCTTTACTAATTTAGGACTAATTTTCTTCCCGACTTTACATTAGGGTAATCCGGGGTAAAATCACTGAATTAGCCAGCCTAGCCAGTTTTCCAAAGTTACCTGGTTGTGAATTCTGTTTCTGAGCCAGGAAGAGAGGGAATTCATACCTCATAATAGATGGGTACATCAATTTGGCAATATCCCAGGTATTGGGGGCACGGAAAGAAATTCAACATCTGCTCATTTACTACAAGTCCATTGCCGAGACACCGGCCCTAATGTGTCGAACCCACGCACGGACCGCTGTGTAACGCACACGTGCCATCAGAAAAGTGGTTGGTGTCTGGATTTGGAGAGGCACACAACACTCGTCAACAACTCTTCTCTTTTCCCCCCACCTTCGTCCCTCCCACTCTTCCATTCACTGGACCCTGCTCATCCCCGGTCCTCACCATGCACAACCTCGATGAAGAACCATTGTACATTGACTCTGGCTCCGTTAGCCGCCTATGGTACGAGCTTTTTCACTGTCTTGCACGATGTTTTGGCTGAACAACATGCAGCCTGCTCTGGGTCAGTCCTGTAGGTGCAGGTATGTGCTCATGTATCTCTTCCACTCAATCTGACCAATGATTCCGGCCCCTGGGAACTCAGTCCTATGTAATCCGAGGTATTCAAAGAGGAGCCGTCGTTGTTTGCTTGTGTAAAGGTATGTCTTCTTGTGCCGCCTTGCGGATCCGCTACGAGCCTCACATGCACACCCTTTGATCCTCGCTGACAGCCCTCACATAACCCATCGCTCGTGTTTGTACCACCCAGTCGCTCCAGTTCATATCCCCCACCACGTTGCATGCATGCTCACATCCTTCTGTAGACTCGTAAAGCCTTTCGCCTGGCCGCCGGCATCTGCTGCACATTCCCTAACGCTGTAAAAAGATGCAACTCGGCATCCTGCCGCCCACGCCTAGCATCGCCGTTCGATCACCACTAAGGACTGACGAGTTACATAACTATCTCCTTTCCGTCTACTCGGGTAACCATTTCAGTATGTATAGTCCCCCCCTCGACATCGACCAAACCATTACCATTGGCCGCACACGGCACAAAGTACAAAAACTGCAGGTGCGCCCCGCATCCCTCTTTTTCTTCCCTGCTCGCTTCGCATCCCGCAACGGCACCGAACTGCAGCCGCATCTGCGACTCCATCGTACCCACAGTTCACATGCTCGTGCGCGAGCATGCCTGTGCGTCGTGAGCACCCCACGCGTAACGGTCTTCATAGTTGATACGACATTGCTTCACACTTGTCTTTGAGCGAACCCGATAGCATTATGTATAGCTACTCAGCTAGTACAAGTGTAACGTGTGTACTTTGAATATGATCTTGTCCACATCCCGCCCAATTAAAGCAACCAATAAGAAGCGAGCCGACGGTATTCCTCGCAAACCTGGCTAATTAAGGTCTAATTTCCCCTAAATTATTTCCAACGTCACTAGAAAGCTAACTCAACTAACCCAACTTATCTAGCTAGATTAGTGTGAACTTGGGGTAATCTGACCTTATTCGCAAGGGAGGTGTTTCCTGATGCACCACTTCGCCATCTCTTTGAAATCAGGTGGTCCATTGGAGGCCGCAAATTTCCCACCCGGACGAACGGCCTTGTTGAACAACGCATACTCCTCGTTCGTATGAATTGGGACCAACGCGAATTTCGTATCTTGTGCGGTGGCTAAAAAATCATAGCGGTTGGTGCGTGCCCCTGAAAGGTTCACGAGTGGTAACGGAGTGATTTCGGTCTCAGATCGGGCAGGGCCATCGTGTCGCGGAATATTGTATTTGTCGCGAATATGTTGGGGGAGCTCCGAGATCAAAACGATTCTTGGGTGGGTTTAAAGAGTGAGGTATTTATGTACCGGGGCGAGTCTTGCGCGCTTCGTCAAATGGCAACGACTGAAATAGCAAATCATTCTCGTTTTCAATCCACGGATCGTAATGGCCGTCATATTCTATTCCATCTCTGTGGCGAGAACCAGACTACAAGCTCATTTAGTAACTCTCATTTTCCCCAAAATAAACTTACCTCAACATTTTTGCGATAACAGAAATCAGAAAGGAGAGCAACACTCATTTCAACGGAGGCGCCCAGTGATACGAATCGTTTCTTGATAGGTCCATGCACACTACCTTCGAGATTGCTGGTTCCTCTGTTACAATGCCGGACTACAAGTCCAGTTTCATCGGTCCGCAGCCGATTATAGAGCGCTACCCCGGGTGGGTCAGATATCCAACCCTTTCGCACATCATCGAGCATGGCCGCGGCAGCTTTATGACACTCAGCATCGAATAATTTGAACTTCTTTTTCGAACACAGGAGATCGGCATGCGTCGCGAATAATTTCTTGAGGACGGGTTCAAGTACGTCTGGAGCTGGAATGTAACGGCGAACCCGCTGCCAAACCCAATCCGACTTGCTTCGCACTGCCTGATCCCAGGTAATCCCCTTCTTTTTTAAAACAGCTTCGACACGGGCTTGTCAATTTTGTCTGGAACAAGAATGGCATCGCGTAGCCATCGCGCAAACGGCTTTGCAGGGAATGATCCTTGCTGATATGTTTCGTAAGGCGCTCCATTTCATGAAAAATGTCTTGAAAGGTTCTGGTAGGCCACGGTGTGTTTGACTGTGCGGGCTGAACCAGAGGACGGCGTGCATCCACAGACTGCGGACCCTCAGGATGAAGCGCCATGAGAGCATCAAGGTCATGATCCATGAATTGCTCGAATTCGTCTTCATTGGGATCGCGTTGCGCTGACGAGTTCTCGGGCTGGCAGGAGCTTCGGGTTCGGATTCATCATCAGATTCAGATTCCGATATGGACTCGGAATCGGATCCGCTGCCATCGTACTGAGACGACTCAGACATATCGAGGGTGTGATGGATTTCCGAGCCAGGTGAATCTTGGATGGGAGCTGCTTTTTGTTCGTCGCGTTCAACTTCCTGCGAAACCAATGATGCGAGGTCGACAACAACATCAAATGGTGGTTCGCCCATTTCTGCGAGAGTTTTATCGTGATAATGGCAAATGAATGACGGCGCGAAAATTTTGGAAATAGTTATGAGGGCACGTTTGCTGTTCGAAAGAGTTGTCGTTTTCTTCTCTGAAATGGGAAACTTCGTCATCTGGACAGCGAAAAACCATGGGCAACCGTGACCGCTCCATTCCGCAGGGTAATTTTGTCGCCCGGAAGACCTATCTGCGATAACTTTGCTCCAGCTGGCGGCTTTTCAACGATAGCTTTGAAAATGTGAAGCGAAAGCCACGCATTTTGGACTGCGTACTTCCTTTGGTTGTCCGACAAATTTTCTTGGCACCAATTGGAACAGCGTACGTCTTCAAGCCCGTCAAAGGTATGCCCGATCACTTCCTCTGCGATCCGTTTGAATGACAGGGATGCTTGAGGAATCAACCCTTTAGATCGCGCCAAAATTCCGAGATCTATCCATCCTGTTTTATCATTCAAGATTGTTGGCGAGAGCTCCCACAAAAATGTAAGAATGTCGAGGGTTCCTTCGATATGATATCCAACTTTCACAACTTGTTTCGATGCGAGCAAGGCCTTTAAAGCTGTTGGAACCAACTTTGGAGTCGAAATATGATAAATCTACAGGCAAGTTAGATAATGTACGGTGGGCGACAGGGGAAGAACAACATACTTGAAATAGATGCACAAAATCCGCGACAGCAATTACCATAAGCGCAGCTGGAAAATGCCCGGATTTACTGGCTTGCCAGTCCCAATCTACAGAAAAACCGACAAAAATTTTGCTGTCCGTATTTTGCTGTTCGATGTCCGCTAAAATGGAACGACAGGTTTGGTCTATGAGCTGGATCGAGGACGCCAAACGAATTTTGAGGCTGTCGGGCAATGCGATTACCGGGTATTTCCGTCCTCCGTCTGTGGTCGCCAGGTCTACATTCGCTCGTAATGTCGGAACTACTTGCTCAACGAACTGGTGATCGGCTCGGACGTTATCGGTCCAGAGTAAGGAGATGGGTTGGTGGCCATGCTCGTGCAGGGACTTCATGATACCTCGTAGCGGTTTTTCGATATGAGTAAGATGGCGTGTCGGGGTGAGGATCATCTGCCGAATTTGCTCGAATTCGTTCGTTATCGTCCACAGACTGCCAAAAATTTTGACACCCTGAATCCGGGCGATGTATTTTATAGCTTTGTAAGATTGGTCCATTCGCGCCAGAGTTAATGAGATTGCAGACATGGCCTGATCTTGATAGGGCTTTATAAATCCCATGTACTCGACGTAAAGTTTGCTGATGTACCAGCGCGAAGGTGAGAATCCTGCATAACCATTTTTGTCGGAAAAAGAGGAGAACGGTGTCAACCGGGTGGGTCGCTTGTTTGGGGCACGAGCGTTCAGTGCATAGAGATAAGCTCGTTCAGCGAGGTCACGCTTTCGAACATGCAATTCCCGAAAAACGTGCTCCCACCCATTTGGTGTCAGTCCGTGCGCAATTGTGCTTCTAATGAGGGTCATGACACTCTTGTCAATCCCGCTGCGATGCGTAAGGAATGCTGAAAGTCGTGTAAGGCAATGATGTAGAGCAAAAGACATCCTCGCTCACCTGGGAACTGACTTCGAAGGAGCGGGGGGAGTTGCTTGAGGACATCGTGGTTATACATGTTGCATGACTTTTTGCATGACTTTCGACATTTCAGGCGTTTTGTCAAAATATAATAGCATGTGTCAAGACTGACGACGCGGCGCGCAACTGGATTGCTGTTCCAGCCTGGAAGCACAAGGAATAAGATTGGTGAAGGGTAAACAACAGACTGGACGCACCGCTTTCACCCATGTTATCTTTCCCACAAAACACACATTTTATTGCGAAATCCTTCGGTAGCAGCGCTGTTGGAATCCAAACGAAGATTGATGGGTAATATAAGGTCTCTGGACCGAAATTTATCTGTGCGGGATCCTGGGGTGCGGCTTGAGGTTTGTAAGGATTCTCAAAATCCTCTTGCAAAACAAACCAGCCGTCAGGGGGGCGAACCCAGAAGGTACCGTCCTGATAACACTGAGGTGGCCGATCGCCTTTGGTTTCTTGTATAATTTCTTCAAGTTTACGGTCCAAATAGAATTGGACAGCCTCTCCTGGGTTAGGCGTGTCCTCGGCCGGACGTTCACTCTCGTCATCCGGAGAAATACTCGAATTATTTGGGGAAGCCAATTGAGTAATTGAATCGAAAGCCTCAGAAGGGATAGAGTCCGGAGTGGTTATCTCAGGTGGTATGAGGTTGGGGATACTTGGAAGACGACATATATTAGGCCGAGGAGAATCAGTATTCTCATCGCTATTGGGTGTAGCAACGCGTTCTTGATTGGTTCCTTCAAGCGAATCAGTCATATGAAAGAAAGAAAGTCTCGGTGGGCTCACTGAACATTGCGTAAAGTTTCTTCGGTGGTTGTACAGTGGCTGGAGTAGACATTGTGTTTGTGTCTCTGCTACATCCGGAGGGGCCGGGTTCACTACTAAGATCCATTGGAATGTCATTGTCCACCTGCAAATGAGCTAGAAAGATTCTTCAAGGAATAGTCTCAAGTCTGGAGGTTAATAATGCGCACAAGTTTTTTGTTTCTTTCGCTTTCGCGGTGCCTCGGGCTCAGGAGAGTCTGATTCAGCCTTGCGTGTTTCTTTTCTCTTGCGGCCGGAGCCTCTCCGTGACCCCCCTGCTCTGTGGCCTGCATTGTTTTTCGAGTCTTTTGGACGACCTCCTGGATTGGCCATTGAGAAACTTGTAGGCGGAGAAAACGCGAATGGTCACACACATTGTGACACGGATCACGTAGTCAAATAGCGAAGAAATGAGTTCCATACCTGTTATCTACTTACATTGCGCCCGGCATTTCCATACATGTAGTCAACTACTTAAAGGAGGTTTGGTGGAATATACACAGATGGGCAGTTGGCGCAAAACTGAAGGCAACATTTGCTTGGTGTTGGTAGTGGCGTCTGCGGGCTTGGTCTGTTGAAATCAGGCGGAAATTTCCCTCTTGAGGCTTTGCTGAATTGCGGGGTGGTTGAAAGTGATCAAACAAGCTTAAATTATTCAAGACATGAATATATTGGACGCGTACAAAATACTTAGACATTTTATGTGGCGACATCGCAGCAGACTGCAAACGGAATCAGCATATATTGAACAGCGATGGGAAGAACCTAGTCTATTCCCGCCCACGGATACGATAATGTTCGTTATGCCGGTAGCAGGAAGCTGTGAAAGAAACAGTAAGTGTACACTTCTAATAAAGATGGAGACATTACTTTAAAAAGGATACCGTTGGCGTCAATATCACGGCAGTCGTGACACCACCAGCGGTCTCGATACTGAGGGACAGGGAAGCGACGTCGAGGAGGTCCTGGGCGGGGTGACTCGGTTACCGAGGACGGCGGCACGACGGCGAGGATGACGATGGGAGTGATGCGCTGTTTGAGTATACAAGTATGTAGCGTCTTATCGTAATATGTCCACTGCGAGAAAGTGATCTGAGAAAAGATTAGCCGATAAGGTTGTAGGTTGAGGACGTTACACTCGCCGGTGACCTTCTTGTCGAGACCGTAGGCGATGGCAGCGGTGGTGGGCTCGTTGATGAATCAAATTTCACAGGACATTCATGCCAGAGATGGTACTGGCGTCCTTGGTGGCCTGACGCTGTGGTCGTTGAAGTAGGCAGCGACGGTGACAACGGCGTTGTTGATGGTGGTGCCTAGGTACGACTCGGCGGTCTCCCTTAAGGAGTACCATAGAGGAAATCTCCCCCTGCGACTAGAGAGTACCAATCAGTCTGCGATACGGGGATGGAATAAAAAAGAGACGTACAAATTCTTTTTGCTTGCCGCAGTACTCCACGCGAATGTACGGCTTTCCACCCTTGATGAAGATAGTGCTTCACGTTTGCATGCACTTCGTTATCATCGAACTTGCGGCCGATAAGTCGCTTGGCATCGAACATGCTAGAGGAAAGCATTAGAACATCGATGAAGAAAAAGTAGAAAAAATGTACGTGTTAGTCCACATACGACGGCGTGGTACAACTGTCTGACGGCGTTGTCCATCAACCACTTTGCCAGACACGGACTCAGCTGCACAACAAAGTTAGAAAAGAGTAGAGGCATGAGGAAAGACATACATACGAGTCCCAAATCTTCATCATCAGCAGATCGGGTGCATGCAGGACCTTTTGCGGGTATACAGATAGTAGTTGCGCACATAGATTCGGTTGCGTATGGTTGGCGAATGACGCGCCGATGTCAGGCAAGTTTGCGAGCGGAAGAGCGTAAGGTTTCTGGAGCCCGAGGGAACATTTAGAGGTGGTGGGATGAGATCTGATTGATGAAAGATTACAATAGATGAAGAGGGAGCATTGTTGAGGCCTTGAGGATGGACGAGAAGGAAGGTGGATAGAACGGCAGACCGTGGGACAAATTTGCCGGATATGTGACATAAGTTATGTCCGGATTCGGGCATAACGGGTGCCAGGGCACTGCACCATAGTCCCGTGTTTGAAGTTGCCGGGGTCACCACAACATGACCAAAGGGCGGTGCCGGCTGGTGCCGGGGCGGCCCGAGGTGGCTGTGCTGTGGCTGTGCATTCCAAATCTTTTGCCCAGTTTTTTCAAACTGAGGCGTTCGAGGTGAAAAGCAGATAGGAACACTTTTCTGGAAAAAAAATAAAAGTCTTTATAGTGACCCCCCAGTTGATATTTTCACTCAGATCTTTCATAGAAGCTCTTCAGAATGATGATAGGAACATTATCTATGAGCTAACTTTTTCACCTGACCCCGCCAGGCCCCATTAATGCCATCAATTCGGGCTTACATAAGGGTGCGGGGTTCCCACGCTCTCCATCTTACTCATTATGAATTTTTCATTGTCCCTGCCGTTACAATTCATTGTTGTGGTATCTTTGGTTTCCGCTCGGCTGACGCGTCAAGCACGTGGCCAGCACGTCTTGCTCCAATCCTCTTGAGTCTCCTTGTCATCATCGACGCTCTGGTGGAATACTACATTTTTCCGTTCTGCCTACGCGTACGTCCTCTCACTTCACACAATCTGAGCTGATCGCCCTATCCGAGATGGCAGAATTTTCCGTCTGCAGTATCACCCGCGCTCGCGACACGCCGACAGCTCTTTCTTCCTGCCTAATCGCAGCGTTTTAATTGGACCCTACATGATGGAGTCGCAGACTTTGCTTCCTGATTCTACACAAAAGGCACAACTACGCGCACTCTTGCGATCCCATTCCCCGCCACCCGCACATCTCGTTTCGATGGTTTCGCTCTATCTGAAGAGCTGGTGCGCTTCGAAAACGAGATACCGCGACTCCACGCTCAGCTTGAAAAGGGGAAGCCGATATGCCTCTCTCAAGGAGCATACGAGCGCGTCTGCAGCCTGCTTGCACCCATCCGACGTCTGCCATCAGAGGTTCTGGTACAAATCTTCGAGGAATGTGAGGTACAGACGGCGCAGGATCAGAATGCGGTGGTAAATAGACATTCACTGGAAGGCCAGCTCGCACGACTGGCGCGAAAGCCGCTGCTCATGGTGTCGCAAGTATGCGTACGTTGGCACGAGATCGTGCTGGGCACGCCAACCTTTTGGAATACGATTGAGCTCCACTCGGTCGACCTCTGGCGTACTGAGCAGTGCGTCCCAAATGCGTTGGCGTTGTTGAAGCTTGCTCTCGAGCGCAGCGGAAACACACCTCTGATCTTTGGTATATCCATAATGCGCGGCATGGATTGCACCAAGGTACTCAAGCTGCTGGCTCAGCATTGCGAGCGATGGAAGACGGTCAGCTTCTACTGCCGCTGGTCTGATCTCCAGAACTTGCGCAGTGTCAAGGGCAGGCTGCCTTTGTTGGAGACGCTCGAGGTCGAGGTTTACGACTCATCAGTAGATATGGTCCACCCGTTCGAAATCGCGCCTAGATTGAAAAATTTTGTTGTAGGTGGAGCGTTTCCACCTACCGTAACCGCAGTGCACCTCGACAAATTGCACACTTTCGGATGCTTGGGTCAAGATCCGATGCGGGTCCCAACTGCTTTGTCCTTCATGTCGCGCATGCCACACGGAATTGAATTCCGCTTGGAACTCTTCCTCAGCAACTGGACGGATGATAATATCACTGGCATCGACGTACCGCCCACGGTATCCAATATCCTCAGCTTTTCAATGAACATCCGGGATTATTTCGAACCAGAACATTGTCTACGGGCCTTGAGCGATATTCTCGGATGCCTCACGTTGCCCCATATTCGCGACCTGAAATTCCGGTCTGAGGAATCTCCTTTCTCCCTCCTCTATTGGTCACACTCCGCATTCATGGGTCTCGCCACGCGCTCATCATTCCAGACCCACCTTCATACCCTCGCTTTGTGTGATGTCGTCGTCACACAGGCCGAACTTGTCGAAGCTCTAGGTGTTCTGCCATTGCTACAGCACCTAGAGATTTCTGACCACGAGATCATACGGGGTCACGGAGCGAACCAACTGCTCATCACCGACTATCTCCTCTCGGCGCTCACGCTGAAAGCACCTCATACCCAGCGTCTCGCGCCTCTCCTTCAATCCCACCTATGCCAATCTCTCCTCCAATTCGACGACCAGGTTTACTTGGATTTCCTGCTCTCGCGTCGCCGGCAGGCGCCGTCGGATTCAGCGCCATTTGTGAGCCGGATGTACTGGCAGCCCGCCCATCGTCGGGCATTCGACGCGGGTGTCGTCGCACGCATACGGGAGTTGTGTATTCGAAAAGAGCTCGTGTGCGACTTTTCGCACGCGGCATGCTGAGGATAATGACGTGTGTCCCAAGATGTATCTCGAGCTCCGTGTCACCTTTGTAATTTTCGAGGGAGATTATGTCCTGCAATGTCCATCAAACCATTATTCAATAATCCAACGGTGATGACGGTTCAGGCACTGACGTTGTTGGGTTGCTATTGCGGTCACGGTGGCCCGAGGTTTGCGATGCACGGTGCTTCGTCCACGTCTCTTGCCTCGAACCTCTCGCAAAGAGTGAGTACAGTCTCTATCCTTCAAGCAAATTATACTCTGGGTACAGCGCACGAATGTCGTGACACGCGCCAAGGATATGTGCGGATCATGGCGTTCGGGCTGGAAAGCAGACCTAGTACGAAAACACCAAAATAATCTCGTCATTCGACGCCGATCTCAGTGGCACAGTCCGGCGGGATATCCTGACTGTGACTCACCGCTGCATATCCCGGCTTCGACAAGGAGGAGGGACCGAGGACCAGAAATTTGGAGCCACAACCATGCGCTGTCGGACAAAAGTATCAGTGCATCGCTGAATTGCACGAGAAACAGCGAAATTCAGTCGACGGACCGTCGGCAGTATGACAGACACGCCATGGCGTCATTCACAATGCAGTTCCTCCGCATTCTAGCCAATATGCACAGCCCAAAGCTCTTGCCGATCTGACTACAACCAGTAATCCGTGGCAGCCTAACAATACTCGCGAGTGGGAATCGGGGCTCCATACAAATGCTTATAAACACTGACCGCACCTGCTCTAAGCAATGACAATCCACACCCTGTGTTTCCTGATTATGATGACGCCCAGTCGCCCAGCGACTGGAATTTTCCGTATCATGTATCCCCTGCAAAGCCCGGGCCTTCCTATTAATACTGGAGACGGGTCAGTCGTCAAAACGAACGGAAACGGGCGGATGCGGCACAGTTGCGTGCGCTCAATGAAAGCTACGCGCGAACGGCATTCCCTTCGACAGAGGAACGACTCGCTCTGGGGAAGGCGCTGGAGATTTCGCCGAGAAGTGTACAAACCTGGTGGGCGTTTATCCTGGATCCATATGCCACTCAAGTCGGGATTAACAAGCTGAAACGTTGCAAAATAACCGGCAATCGATGCGGCGACAGTCCTCGAGCACTCACCACGTTTTCAACCGTTTTTGTTTGTCTTCTACCCTTTTTGTACCTCTAATTGAAAAGGGAAAAAAAAAAAAAAAAAAAAAAAACAGGGGAAAAAACAAAGAGAATGGCAAAAAGGACAGAGGCCAATGGAATTATTTTTTTCATTTGGTTTCGTCGAGGTACATGTACCTAAGTATTCACTACGTAGACGAATATCACATTGTTATTAATAAACTGAAGAGCTGAGCGTCATGTGATAGGCGGATCTTAAATGGAGTTCCTACGGTATCTCCATTGGGCGTGGGGCTTTGTGACCCCCCGCGTCTCACGGGAGACCGCTCTTGTCCCGAACCACAACAAGCTCCCATTGTGCGCGCGCGTTTGGGGCGTGAATCTTCACTTCAACCTGCCTTTGAACTGGGACCTCGGCTCCGATGCCCATTCCGGCGTCATTTGTGTGAGTCTGCGCGCTCAGATTGATTTTTCATTGTGACTCGTATGTACAAGAAACTCGGATGCAGGGTGAGTCTATTATTTTTCTAGCACTGGGATTTATCGAGGAAATCACCCAGCTCCAATACCCACGAACCCAATCCCCGCGGATTTGTGCATCCCTCCGCCCAGTCGCGCCAGAACCACGGTCACTCTCACTCCCAGAGTGCGCCGCGGCATTCTCAACCGCCTCAGCACCACCATGCTCAACCTAGCCCTGCGCCTATGCCCGTTGTACACCAACGCGCGCCGCTGATGGCTACCATCTCCCCGCACTTTATGTATTCCAAGTGCACCGGTCGCCGGCGGGCAGTTTGCGTAAGCAAACCTCTGAGTCCATTCCGCACGTACAGCAATGACACCCCATTCAGATTGGTATCAACTACCGTGGTCAGGCGCACGAGCTGCATGGGTGCATCAACGACGCGAAACACATCTTTAGCTTCCTCGTCCGTGCGTCGCGCGTTCATCTCCGTCCATCTGTATTTATATTTACGAGAATTTCAACGAACGGCAGGAAGAGCGGGGTATAAAGCCAAAGACATCGTTGTCCTGACGGACGACAGCCCCCACGCACGCGCGCAGCCGACGCGGCAGAACATCCTTGACGCGATGGCGTGGCTCGTGCGCGACGCGCGTCCGCACGACGCGTTGTTCTTTCACTGTAAGTCTCACCAT
Organism: Mycena leptocephala; assembly: GCA_029378395.1. NCBI lineage: Eukaryota > Fungi > Basidiomycota > Agaricomycetes > Agaricales > Mycenaceae > Mycena > Mycena leptocephala. The sequence continues at coordinate 14,180 of JARJLF010000382.1, forward strand.
CCATCCATCCATCATTCCTCTCTTCCTCCCTCCCTGGGCGTTTAACCCCGGATGACACGCCGTAGACTCCGGACACGGCGGGCAGACACGCGATCTCGACGGGGGCGAAGTGGACGGGTATGACGAGGGTGAGCGGACCGGCTTCCAGTTTGTTTCAGTTCACGAAAAGATCTGTGCGCAGTGATCTATCCTTTGGACTACGAACGTGCGGGGAATATCGTCGACGATGTACGTCTTGCTGCCCACCCCAAGATGAAATAAAATTTCTTTTTGACCACGCGTAGAAAATGCACGATATCATGGTATGTACGCTTTCTCCAAGTCTAAAAATAAATCACTCAAATAATAATATTCGCACTTGCTTCTGCGTTCTTAGGTGAAACCCTTGCCCGCTGGCTGCAGACTCACGGTGCGTATTACTTTACTCCCTTCTCCTCATATCAGTCAGATTCGCGCTTGCTGACATTGCCTGTCTGTTTATAGGCGGTGTTTGATGTGCTTCCTTTTATTTTTCTCCGTGAAGAGCTAATGCTAACAGCCGCGTTCCGTTCAGTCGTGCCATTCTGGAACTGTCCTCGGTCAGTTAGATGTCCCTTACCTCGCTCATGTCTAAATGCTGCTTATGCACACGCGGATCCTCGCAGACCTGCCGTATATCGTGAGTCCTTCTCACCCACCCTATCTTGCCCATCGAGTAACCTAATTGTACCCCTCCTAGTACGACCACCGCGGCCGACAGAAGGGTCAGCATATCAGCGACCGCGCGCGCCAGCGCAAGGCTTCGTCCGCGGACGTGATCTCGCTCTCGGGCTGTAAAGATGGGCAGACGAGCGCGGATACGTTTGCGGACGGGCAGGCGGTAGGAGCGGCCAGTCATGTGGGTTGTCTTCTGTCCTTCCTTCCTTCCTTGCCTCCGGCTATGTTGTCTTTACTCACATCTCCGATCCCTGCCAGGCGTTCATCAAAGCGATCGAAGCGCACCCGCACCAGTCGTACCAGGAGTTTTTGCACAACGTTCGGTGAGCTGTCTTCATTCTCTCTTTATTTTCCTTTCACTCATTCCGGATGGACGGCAGCGTGTTGTTGCACCCAAAATACAGCCAGAAACCCCAGCTCGGGAGTTCGCACCCGATTGTGAGTCTTTCAGTGTTTGCGTCTTCCTGTTATGCATGGATGTTGAGTGGTTGACATTGAGGATACGTCGTTGAAGTTTATTATGTGACCCGCAGATATGCGGATATGGTGCTTGTGGGGTTCTTTCCGAATTATGCATAGGGCTCGTGGTCCGGGGCCAAACGGGCCATGTTATGGACGACCTTTCCACTGTTCTTATTTTTTCTTACGCATGCTCCGAGTCACTAGTATCAGCTATTGTATCTTTGTAAGTTCTCCTGACACAGCTGTAGCTCATTCTTATTCTTAGTGTACGAACCTTGTCTTATATGCTTTGTTTTCTTTATGTCTATAATTTTCTGTGCCATGGTAGAGACCGCCGGGCTACATATACGATAACCCTAAAAATGCTTTTTGCGATATGCTGGCGCACCCAGGGACCGTATTCATTTTGCTGCAGTTCACGCGAAAATTGCCACACATGGACTAAAGATTCTTTGAGCCAAAAAGATTTGCAAGACCTCTGTCACCGGCACCAAAAAGCGTCCCAGGTCACGGGTGGCCCATACCGTGACCCGCAACTTGGTCGCATCACTACAGTGGTGTGGATGCGAGTTTGATAATGTTTTGCACAAGTAGCACACAACCCCTCTCACACCTTGTCCTCTTACCTCCATGTCCCCGTGTCCAGGTTGGACGCACATCACTACGTGAACCCGTTAAACCGCTGTCGAGGCGCATGTCTGTCTCAATATTGGCCCAAGGTTCACGCACCCTACTAGTTTTCCGCCCCATCTAGAGGTTCAAAACGGTGGCTATGTCCATCCGTTTTGACTCTCGAAACGGGGCGGCAAACTAGTAGAGGTATGGATTTCTCGCGGGTGGGCCGCTGTTGCCTCGAAACGACAGAGCTCAGTTGCTTTTTTTTTCAAGCGCTGCGGGCGCTTGAAAAAAAAGCGACATATCATATGAGCGCAGTTGATTCAATAGTCAATTTGTGCATGCCTATTGATAGATGAGTTCTTTGGTCATTGCTATTCAAAGTTCAAGTCTCGAGAAGTGTCATGCTGTGGAGGCAACATTTCAAATCTTTCCTTGAGGAGCGCCACGGTGGCGCTGATACGCGGTGAATATGAGGAGAAGAGACCTGATGGCCCGCACTTGGGCATATACTGAAGTGCAACTGAGCTCTGTCGTTTCGAGGCAACAGCGGCCCACCCGCGAGAAATCCATACCTCTACTAGTTTGCCGCCCCGTTTCGAGAGTCAAAACGGATGGACATAGCCACCGTTTTGAACCTCTAGATGGGGCGGAAAACTAGTAGGGTGCGTGAACCTTGGGCCAATATTGAGACAGACATGCGCCTCGACAGCGGTTTAACGGGTTCACGTAGTGATGTGCGTCCAACCTGGACGACCTCGGATGGCCCAATACCACGAAGACTTCCGATTGCCCCAGAGAACGAGCTTGACAGTACATTTCTTTATTCCCGCAGCTGAAATCTGGCGACAAGATAGCCCAACACATTACTGGCCCCGTCACCTCTCAATTCACTGGCTCCGACTGTTCTTGAAATCATTTTACTCCTGTAGTCTCAAATGCGGGGAAATATAGTCTCAAAAGCAACTTCTCCGTCGATGATGACGCAGCATTTTTTCTCTGTATCATTGTATTTTGTATTAAGTTCGCGGACAACGTTATGTGTATCCTAGACTAGCCAATACCTTGTCGCTGGGGCGAATATGTTAGGGACGATGAACGGCGCTAAAAAAAAAAGGACGCAATACCGTCGATCTGCCCATTTCGCTTGCGCGCAACGAAATCATCTCCTTGCGCCCAGGAATCAGAAAGCCCCTTCGCGCCGGCCTCCCAATCTTCCAGTAGTCCTCAAGCAGTCCAATTGCGAAGCGCACGTCGTACATGTGGGGCTATTGAGCCTCTTCGCTGACGTTCACACATTTCCGTGACTATAATAGGAAAAGAGAGAAGGCATACTTTTGGGACGCCTTGTCGTACTATACAGGCAAATTCAAACAGTTGGGACCCCACACGACTTGTTTTCGTCGACTCCTGTCCCCATTAAAACGACTAGTTTGTACCTCCGGCATTCGTGCCAGGCAATGTATCCATCTCGCCAAGCTTTCCACTGTTTCGCAATCTCAACGTCAAGCTCATCGACTCCAGCGCTTGCTTTTTAAACTTCGGCCGACTTGCCAACCTCGGCCAACCTCAGCCAACATCGACCAAGTCGGCCCAGGGGCCATCAAAATGTAGTGTGTGCGGAAGGAGATAAAAGGAGCACTATAACTTACATATTCGACCTGTTCTTTGTTCGGGCTGCGGTTACCTCCAAAGGCGCGACCACTAAAGGATAGGAGATGTTAGGATAGGATCTGTTTCAGCATTATTTTTGTTTTGTTTTTAGAGCTTAAAAAACCTAAACTCTCTCTCTCTTTCTTAGTTACGACGATGTACAAATCGTTAAAAAACAACCAAGAGCAAAGCAGGCTGTGAGGAAGGGAAAAAGAATAGTCACCCATCGATGAAGGTTATCTACGAGACAACGGCCATATCCCGCAGAACCTCATTGTTTTCGTATACATAGGACAGTTCCTTCAGGGTTGCGTGAAATAATGCCAGCATGCTATTCCCCAGAGATTTGCCAAGAAAAAGTTTTTGCGAGAACTGCGCAAGCTCTGCACACACAGAGCTTCGTCCTGGATGGAGTCGAGCGCCGTTCCTGTCGCAAAAAGAAGCTGTAGTTCGGTGCCCGCATATGGGTAAGCTCGCTTGCTGATACTGCCAGCAGCATGCTCTAGCTCCACCAGGCGTTTCTCACTGCAGGAAGATGTGGGCCCAAGCGTGTAGAGTATCCACTGGTGAAAAGGGTTCTAGTAATTGGCATCCTGAGACGGGGGAGGTGCATAGCGATATTCGAGGTCGATTAAGAGGCGTTTGACGCAGGTGGCGTAATTCGATAATGGAGTTGACATCGGCAGAAGAAAAAGCTGGGAGAACGTCGGTCTATGGGTTAGATTGAGAGGCAGACAATTTATATAGACTCAGGGGATCTTCAGCTCTGAGCGCAGTTGATGTTCAACACCCAACCCCGGTGACACGAAATTCGGGAACACGGTGTTCGAGCTAAGCTACCCGGTGTCAGATGACAGACATTTACGAGAATCAGGTCAATCTGGCCCTCCGGGCACTCGAGCTCGTCCCTCACCTGTGATAGTGAGAATATTATACATAGCATGGTCCAGTTTTTGAGCACCGTGTTCCTGAATCTTGTGCCCGGGTCGCTAAGCCTAGGATAACAGCTCTGAATGAGGCTCTGATAGCATTCAACGGAAAAATCTCAAGATGCCGTTTGGACTCCAACACACCCAATGGCATGACCGGATTCACGCGCTCGTTCGCTCCGAGAGAAACGTTGGGAACTATGAAGGATGATTTTGCTCTGACAAAATGTTGAAGAATCTTCCAAAATTATCTCAAATTAGAGAAATCATCCAGAGTTTTCGTCCTGCGGAGGCTTCGCGGGGCCTCCGACTGCACCAGTCGCCACCAGTTCACGCAGACCATTCGGAGCGAACTTGGGCTTTGATCTAGTAAGGTGAAGACCGCTGAAGGGTCTCCCGTAGTCAGATTCCATAAAATAAAGTTTTACCAGCAGTTTCTCAGCCGCTTCGCGGCCTCGCATCACCTTCCTCCTGTGTAAATTCAACCCATACGTTTGCTGAGAATTAAGCTGCAAAAAAATGAAATAAAATTCAACTTGAAAGCTTCAAGCAGACGATCTACATATACTATCTGAGACTGGCTATCCGGCCACCTAAGCATCTTTAGCCTCATTCCCGTACATAGCGACATTTGAATGCGTGTTTATGGGGTCCCAAATGATGTACTACATACTATAAGTGAGCCTATTTTTTCTCCGGAATTTAGAATATGATTTCATGCCTGGCTGAATTTTTTTTTCTGGGCATGTCCCAAAATGGCAAAAACTAGCTATCCGGCCACCCGCCCAATTCACTCATTGCGAGTGGTGCTGTTTATCCCAAGGTATACCAAACTATATAATGGATATGAATGTATTATTATGTGCAGAGAAACTTCACATCTATGCAGTATCAGGACTGTATCCAGATGCCTTTCTGACACAGAATGTGGGTGAAATTGAACTGTGGACGGAATGGCTTGTGTTACAGATGACGAAAAGTCTCGCCATCCCAGGTTGAAGTGTATATATTGCCTAGGGATGTATTTGGACTTAGCTGAACACCAAGAATGTCCCTCATACACTCACAACCAGCTCAAAAAAATCCATACATATGCACCAACAAATTTGGCAGATTTCGGTCATATCACGCCGTGAACAAGAAATAGGAGAGGTAAAAGCCTGCTAACTTGACATAGGAAACATCAAGTGGGTGCAACAACATTGACCAAATCATATGTCCTTAGCAAGCACCGTGTGTGCGCAACACTGGCGGCCAGAACGCGCAACTCAGGGCACATCAAATTTCTCCTTGAGGGTCCTGCACTTGATACAAAGCCTTTGCCATTTAGTGAGTCAAATTGTGCGATTCCTCAGATTCAGGGGATGAGAACGAGCACCCAAAGCCCTGAATCAGCTAGGATTTGGTCTAGAAACAGTCAGAAAGGCAGTGCGATGGCAGTTCCAGAATAAGAAACGATGTTCACACGCTGACGTCCTGATCGGAAACCTCCCACAGTTTTTGATCGCCGGCTTGCCGTGCCTCCAAATTTGACATACGGTGCCCTCATACGTCGTCTAACATCGTACAGGTGCCAGATCCAAGAATTTTATATTGCATAGGCTTATAGTATCCAAGTGGCCGGATACCTAGTTCGGCCGGATAGGCAGTCGCATATAGTATGGTCAGTTCATTTGGGTGCCCAGATGAACCATACAAATAGCTGGCTACCGGTGGCTGAGGCAGGACACAGCCATCCGTTCTGTACCACAAAAGGGAGCGGCAAATGTATAGGGGGACCCCCCTACCCATGGGGGAAAAGAGAGAGGTGCTCCTGGATAGGTGCTCCTGAACCATTTTATAGAGTGGAAATACCTTGCAGATGGTTGGGACACCTTTTTTGGATAGAGGTTTGAAGGCCATTGCTGGTGCATGGCCATACTCGTGGTTCGCTGAACAGTCCTGTTTCAGATTACATTTTTCGAAGGCCTTCTTCCTCCTCGGAAACAGATCTGTCACCTGTTCACGTTGGCTTAAGCCAAATGCGTTGCAACGCACCAAAGTTTAAGCCACGCTTAAGCGGCTTAAGCAGGCCATGTAATAGAGTATACAGGGTGTATTTACTACATGTAAGTATAGTGTAATAAATGGCTTAAACATGTCAAGCCGCTTGAGCTGCTGAAGCAGTTTGAACTATTTGAGCGTTGTAAGCTGCTTCAGCCACTTAAGCCGCTCAAGTGGCTTAACTCACCCAGAGCCTGTGCCCCCTAGTAACCCCATCCCATCGCTCTGTTTAAGCCATTCAAATCAGCGGAGTCACAGAAATGATATTTGAATATACTAACAACAGATATATTCACCATTTTTAAAAGGAAGATAGAGCCGCAACACACATCATACTATCCACACAATAATAATGAATCATACCCTTGATGGTGGTGGAAGACATGGTTTGGACCTCACAAAATAGAGCCCGAGGTGAGGTCCAGTGGTGGCATGACACACCGGCGCAGCCGAAGTCGCCGGTGGCACAACGAAAACGCTATCATAGTAGAACGAGTCGGAAACAACTCGGAGTTGAGCCGGAGACAGGGCTCATATTGTGCCTGGGGATTGTAGCCAGAGGACTAAGAACCATGTCTCAGAGAACATCGGTCTTCAGAGTGAGCAGCACGCGAAATTTGCGTGAAAGAGGAGGAGAGCAAAGTGAAAGATACGTGACATGTCATTCACACCGACGATTACCAAATTTAGCATGGCCGGATGTTCAACTTTGAATGCCAAGTTTGGAGTTGCACAAAGACCTGGCTGAAAGTCAATCTGTCATTAGTGAATTAGGTACATCTGAAATTGTTATCTAAACTACAAGAATAGAATTGGGTTTTGGACAAGCTGAAATGTGGCTGAAATCCCAGGAGTCAGATTGAAAAACAAATGCACCGAAATTGTAAACCGAAACGGTAAGTTTCGGTACAAGAAAAGGTGCATCTGAAACCTAGCATTTCAGGTGTGCTGAAATTGGTACTGAAATTCCAGCTTTCATAACACATTCCATTCCAACTGAAATCTTAGATTTCGGTTTACATTTCAGCTTGAGCTGATATGCAAATTGAAACTATTCAAGCTGAAATTCGGTCGGCGGATGATCTGCGGACGATCCGCCACTCGTCCGCAGATGATCTGCCACTCGTCCGCAGACGATCCGCAGAGGGTCTGCAACTCAGGTGCAGATGGTCGCCCTAATGACCTCCTTCATAATTGTAACTGCAGGAGACCTACAGGTCATCCTCAAAAGTCCCCACCTCAAATTTTGCGAGGTTTCCACAAGTAATCTTCACCTTGGTGAAAGAAATCTCATATATTATCAGGTGTAGTTAAATACTAGATAGACTTATCTATAATAAATGATACTTACCAGTACTTACTGTGGGTGTCCCGTAGAATCTGGAAGATCACAACCATCTGCACCTGAGCTGCAGACCCTTTGCGGATGAGTGGCAGATCGTCTGCGGACGAGTGGCGGATCGTCCGCGGATCATCCACCGACCGAATTTCAGCTTGACCAAATGTAATAGTTTCAATTTGCATATCAGCTCAAGCTGAAATGTAAACCGAAATCTAAGATTTCAGTTGGAATGGAATGTGTTATGAAAGCTGGAATTTCAGTACCCATTTCAGCACACCTGAAATGCTAGGTTTCAGATGCACCTTTTTTTTGTACCGAAACTTACCGTTTCGGTTTACAATCTCGGTGCATTTGTTTTTCAATCTGACTCTTGGGATTTCAGCCACATTTCAGCTTGTCCAAAACCCAATTCTATTCCTGTAGTTTAGATTACAATTTCAGATGTACCTAATCCACTAATAACAAATTGACTTTCGGCCCGGTGTTTGTGCAACTTCAAAGTTGGCATTTAAAGTTGAACGTCCGGCCACACTAAATTTGGTAATCATCGGTGTGACTTGTGGCAAGGAGTGTCGGCATCGCATCAGCCACGGCGATCAAGGTGGCTGTGTGGCTGTTCTCTTTCTCCATCACCATCATCGATCGTCACAGCCTCTTCTGCCAACACCATATGCATTCGGGTGGACCACCGTGAGTCTCTTCGAAGCCCAGTCTTATTGAGCTCATAGGCTATTTTGAATTCTCGTGATTGCCACTTTCACTCTGAGTGAGTGCCACCGATGCCACACAAAGCGCCCAAGCAACTTGACGTGGCTGTACGACATTAAGTATCTACTGCCACTATTGCAACACACCTATATACACTATTAAAGACGGGGTTTAAGCTGCTTAAGCAGGGCTTAAACTTTGGTACGTTGCAACGTGGTTGGCTTAAGCCAACCTAAACAGGATTTATAACAGAGGGAAAAAAACCTGGAATCATCAGTAATTATAAAGAAACACAAATCCCATTCTAACCATAATTTAATTTTGCAACTCTGGGTCCAGTCCTATTTCTCGTCCTACGGCATATCAAACATGTCGAACATCGACCTGTGTTGGCCAATCATACGCACTCGGGAGCATGCGGAGCCGGATCAAGTCGGGTAGTTGAAAACCAGTCCTAAATTAGGGGGTTGAAAGGCGCCAAAAAACCTTCCGGGAGCCTCCACAGGGTTAGCAATGCGAGCTCTGAGCTTGGTAATGGTTAGTAATGTTCATGTCAGCTTCAAGTTTGCTTGAAAGACGGTTTCTCATCTTCCAGGACTGTAATAGAAAGTTTGAGTACTGTATTCAGTGGTTCAAAAGCTAGGTACTTCACAATCTGATGATTCGTTCCTGTGAAGTGCTTCAGTCTTCGTAGTATACACCACTGCAAACAGTGAGTTTTCTTTTCCAACATCATGACTTTAGCCCCAGATGAATTTTGATCCAGTTTGCGCCTTTTCCGTGATGTTCAACCCATATGCCCTCGGTGGATGGCTCACGACAGCCAATTCCAACACAGACCCAATCAGAAATACGGTATCCCAGCCGTCCATATTCGGTGCCCTGCCATTTGCATCGACGGAGAATCCGCCATCCATGTTTATTTCTTTCCGATTCACGTCGTTCAGTCCAACCATCTTCAACTCTACCGTTGTGGGCCCACGCGCGCGGACACACTTCACCATCGATACCGATATCCAAGCGCCCGGGTTTACTATCATCACAGACGCAAATAACGAGCCGATTGTTATCATCGAATGGTCAAAGCAACCGGTTGTTGAGATCCGCGGTATCGTATCTAAGCAGCAGACCTCGCAGTTCCTGGCACTGTCGTCAGCAAAGCGGCGCGTTTCTTCTTCTCTTTCCCACAAATTGTTGGAATAGATGCTCATCGGGTCATCTAGGTATCGGACCATGACTGTGAAGGGGAAGATGTTCATCTGGGCACCAGATGGCGAGTCAATTTGCGTGTGTATTTCTAACTCATTTCTAATTATTGATGATTTATGACAGGGTGAAGCTTTATGCTCCCGGCCTGGGCAAACCCGAAACATATGCACGTGTGACTCGGGAAGAAGGGGCAGTGGCCCTCGAGATAACAGCGGAGGCCATCCGAATTGGACTATTGGAAGTCTGTGTGACGGCAGCATTCTTAATCCAATCCGGCCGCAACATCGACTGAGGAGGGTGATGTAATAAAATGGAAGAGTTTAGATGAAAGTTTGGTGTTAGATATATACATTGGGTTTCCATTTGCCCTGGAGCGTAACAGTCATAATTCATTCGCCTAACTATCTTGACCGTGAGCTTACATGGGCTCGGACGACTAAGCAGGGGCGTGGTGATTCATTCCCAAGACTAACCCACTGAATAGTTGATCCGCAGATGCACATGAGTGTAGGTCACTGGAGAACGTGTCGACCACTCGGAGTCACGTCGGCTACAATCCTAGCCGCTTCGGTCCCAGTATCAGCACAAAGAACTTTACAATCCAAAGTAAAGAAATCATATTCGCGGTGAACTGGTAGACAATGTCCGGGCAACTTGAAGGGAAAAGATTCGTCGCGATTTATCATTTGTGTCAATTAGTTCGAAATTGAAATTATGTGCTGAACCCGCTACGGATGCATCTATCTGGCGGGAGCTGCCGGGTGTGGTGGCGGTTGTGGAATGTTCGAGGATCGCGTTTAAGTCCGGTGTAACGGCCGTCACCTCAAACTCCTGCGCCGAATGTAGGGTGACCGATACGTAGGAGATCGATCAGTGGATAAGACACTTGAACTTTTTGCTCATGATACTGGTTTTACCTGTTCGGCATTTCGACACCAGGCGAAATGTTGCGTGACACTCCGACATTTCCGTATTTCTCACGAAATTGGCACTTTTTGCGTTTCTTGGGCAGTTTTAGGCCCTGGGTGACGCTGGCCAGGCCCCGGATCGGTAGAGGCCCGAGTGACGCGTCACTACGACGAAATCTCCGACTATCGACACGGGGTGCGCGACACGTGACTGATGATTTGAACGAAATACCCAGTACAGACAGATCCACTTGCCATCAAAGATAATGTATTGGGTCGGGTGAAAGACCTGTATTGAGGAGTATAAAGTTGTTACTCAGTCTGCAAGTTCATATTCCCGATCATGAGGAAGAGACGGTCCTCCGAAAATTTTAACTTGTTCAAATCGAAACCACTCCGGGCCGACACCGGGGGCAAAGACTAGGGCATGCGAACCACCAATATTCACTGCATTCCGTGACACCGTCGGCAGAGTCGGCGACATGGATGTACGTCAGTCGACCTCTGCCGACATGTACCGACCTGGTGTCGACAGACTCTACCGACTATGGTCGGCCGAGGTCGACCGACCTCAACCGAGGCAAACAGACCTTGCAGTAGGGCTGGAACGCAGTGATTAAGGCGTCAAATGCATGTGGTTCGCACTCGGGACAAAGCCCGCACGGCCACATTTGACAGACAAAGGGTGGCTTTGTCCCAAGCTTTGCTTCCCAGCACAGAAGAACAAAGCATGCGACAAAGCCGCTCTTTGTTTGTCAAAGGAGGTCTTATCCAGTGTGTTCTGACACACCAGCAAAAGGAATATCTTGACCTATACAAGACCTATGACAATATGCTAGCAGAGAGTAGATAAGGAGAGACGATGCCGGATTGGACGAGGTCAAAGAGGATTGATGGGATAGGGGATGCTGGTCAGATCCGAGCGGGGAAAGAGGTCAACGCGCCGAGTAGCAGAAGTTGACGGTTGGAAAGTGGAAGACGTGGCGGTGCACTCACGTAACGTCGGGCCGTGATCCGCCTCTGGAGTCTGCAGTCATCCTCGAACCTCCATGCGACATGGCTCAAGTAAGGTTCCAATCTTTTCCGTGTATAGATGTTTATACACGGATATAACTGTTTCTGTTTCCGTTTTTTGTACCGCCGGGGTCAAACGGTTTGTAATCCTTTTCTACACGGTTTAGATAGACCGGTCGATCGGAGTTTGAAATCGGTTAACACGCAGAACTTCCATAAAAGGCTATTAGATAAGCAAATTTTTGGCGGAGCACGCCCGAGCCAAACAAACACAACTTGACTGAAAAGAAATTCTAGCATTATGAATTCGTCAAATTCAGGGCTCTTTAAAAGACACAGGACATTTTATACATAGACTCTATTATTATAGGTACTCGTATACTGGAAATTTGTATTTCAATCCCTAATTCACACTTGCTTATCTAATAGCCTTTTATGGTAACTCGCGCGTTACCTGATTTCAAACTCCGATCGACCAGCCTGTAGATCGAGACTCGTCTCTCATCTACAGGCTGGTTTCGAGCCTACGGTTTAGATGGTTTAGCAATTGGGAGCACTCAATCGCGTTTACCAAGCAAAATTCCGCTGAAATCCAGGCTGAATCTGGGCTACGACTGTCTCTGAGATCTTTAGACTCTCTCACAATAGCATAGATCTATGCTCTGGCCTCCAAAAAAAACTCAACAAGCAATACGATCCGAATATGGCACTTCGTTCGGTGGTTCCTGGCTTGGTGCGTCGAGACGTGCTTACTTACCTTCTCGAGTACGTTCGACTTCAACTGAACAGCATTGGTGCCCGAAATCATCGACTCTCGGTGTCGCTAGACCATTTCATCCAGGGCTGTCATTTTCGAATTCAAGCTCACAGCGCCATTCACAAGTGTCTTGGTGACTTGAGGACCATGGTATGTACCATTTTGAACTGAATTTCATCAATATATCGAACTGAAATACAGAGAAGGTCGCAAGTGAAGCAATACCTGGTTATCTAGCAGCCCTGAGGCTGAGCACTGCCAGCTTTGGGTCAGTACTTCTGATGCCCTGAAAATTACCGTGTATAAACCGTTTTAAACGGTTCTAAAACATTTTCTAACCTTTTCCGTTTGTTGTGCCCAGATCCATACATGGAGAACAAAAGACTGGAGTCTTAGTGAGCTCATAAGCTGTGGACTAGAGACAGTGAGCAGAAGATGGTTTGGATGGCGGTGCGAACCAAAATGACGCGTTTGGCGTCCAAAATAAAATCAGATTTCGGACAAAAAGAGATCAATTCCGCCGTGCGGGCAGGGAAATGCGAAATTGATGGATTTTTTTTTTGGGCATGGTGTTTTTATGGACTGTAGCGACCACCTGCCAATGTTACAAAGAAAACTGAGAGATGAGATTCTGCTGGGCCCAGCGGCGAGGAGGACAATGAGTAGATTGTCGTAAGTAAATGACCACGAAACGTTACAGCGGGGTTCCGAGACTGAGATTAGCCCTTGAGTTCCAAATGCCGCCTCCCAGGTTCGAGGACGAGAGAACTAGACTCGTGACCAGTCTGCGCTACGGCAAATCTGAGTGCAAGCACTATGCCGTAGGCAGACTGGTACAACTCGGGACATGTCAAAGGGGCTGCGCCCGGACTTTGAAATTCTTTAGTGGTGCCGATCATGCCGTAAAGTTATCTTCGGTGATCTTGGTCCGAAAAGTGACTTTCTCTATTAAAATAGTCCTGCATGTTTGACTGACCCAAGCAGAGGAATCAAAATTCTGAGGAGACAGAATTTCAGTTGAGGGAACTTCACAAGGACCTCTAGCTTTGATCAAAGAGAAATATTGAGATTTGAAGCTAGGGCACAAGAAATGAAAATATTCAAACTCCGGGCGCAGCACTTTTGATCGGTCCGAGTTGTACCAGTCTGCCTACGGCATAGTGCTTGCACTAAGATTTGCCGTTGTAAGGCAGACTGGTAACGAGTCTACGAGAGAACATTATTGCGAATCCATTGGAAGTTGTTGATCAAGCTTTGAGGGAGCCTTCATGCTGCGCGCTAGCGTTTCCTAGATTGAAGGTTCCACGCTTGAATGAATACCTGGGGCAATTTCAAAGCCGGAGATGATGGGCGATCGAGGCAGATTTTGGATGAGAATCTTAGGGCGGTGATCCCGCGGCTGTTCTGGCCTCAGATTTCGAAGTCCGCTGATCCTCCCTGCACCGTTCTAACATCTGGAGCCGAGATTGCTACTGGCCCCACTAAGGGTTACTCCGGCAGCTGAGTTTGACTTTGAGTTGATGGCTGACTTGAACTTTGATGTGTTATATAATGCAGTTCGCTGATGATGCCGATAATTGATGGTATGTTTGGACCTCATGTTTTCCTCCCTTATCCCTTTCTTTTGTCACGGAGCTATGGTGACAAATATATATACTAGGTGGCTGCCATTATCTAAAAAAACAAGGGGCCAGACAAGAGGAAGGTATTGAGAAAGAGATACCGGTCTATCAAACTCAGTGATGTTAGCATCTTCTGGCTCACAGCCACCCAAAGCTTCCAAGTTACTAAGAAAATTCAAGGAGTGTTTGTGCTCATGGGAAATACACTTTGAGCTCTCAAATTAGTTTCCAGGACGATGTCGCTGTGTTGTGGATAAGAATTGGTTTGTGACTCCTGTGACAACGTGACAAACTCAAATTCAGACAGGAAAAGATATCACGGAGGTTGAGACTTGTTAAGTACTATAGAAGGTCTCTGAAGTTTACCCGGATTTTTTTTCGGTGCTGTTTGAGGCAGATAAGCCAGAATGCACTAACTCCTCGTCATCACTAAGTTTGATGAGCGTCACTCCTTTCTCAATATCTTGCTTTCCCGGTGACTCTTAGTCCATTCAATTATTGTAGAATAATACTACAAGTATTTGTTACCATAGCCCTGGTGGAAAAAGAAAGGAATAAGGGAGGAAAACATGAGGTCCAAACATACCATCAGTTATCGGCATTAGTGTTGCCGCGACTCAAAAAGTCGAGTCACGACTCACGAAGTTGACTTCAAACAAGGTTCGACTCGACTCGACTCGACTTTGTGCCTCCGAGTCACTCGAAGTCGACTCGAGTCGACTCAAGTCGATGGAGTCGGAATTTTTTAGATGTGTATTTTTGAGGCTCCTGGCAACATAGACAGGTTCAATTGAGGTTGGGTTTACCTCGGAAGGGTAGGGTGGTACAATATTCGTCCTTCTTGCGAAGTATAGAGGCTCCATTTGACAAACTTTGAAAGATGGGATTTCCTTGAATTATCAATGGACTGGCACAAGACTGACAACACCCTTTGGAATGTCTCGAAATTATATCGCCTGAGACCAGAAATTTGACCTGGGTTATTTTTTGAGGTTTTCTACATTCTAGGCATCAATGGAGGTCTGTTGCCGAGTGCCTACAACCCATTTTGGATCCCTACCGACCCGAACGACTCCAAGTCGACTCGAAGTCGAAGAAGTCGACTTGCCTAGACTCCGAAGTCGGACCAAGTCACACGAGTGACTCGACTCGACTCGACTCAAGTCGATGACCTCAAGTCGACTTGACGGGCTGGAGTCGCGAGTCGCGGCAACACTAATCGGCATCATCGGCGAACTGCATTATATTCAAGTCAGCCATCAACTCAAAGTCAAACTCAGCTGCCGGAGTAACTCTCACTACATTTTGATGGCCCTCGGCCGACCTTGATCGAGGTCGGCTGAGGTCGGCCGAGGTTGGCCGAGGGGGCTCGACCGGGTTGGTCGAGGGGAAGTTGGCCGAGGTCGGTTGAGGTTGGCCGAGGTTGGCAGAGGTTATCTCGGCCAGGTTGGCCGAGTCCCTGATCTCTGTCCAGCGCCTCCAGCATCCCTGGCGCCGTCGGGTAGCCTTCCACAGAGTGTGGGAGCCAAAGCAGTTTGCCGATGGGCTGTGTAACTGATGTCGCGTGGCGTGGCCAAATCAGGCCATAAATCCGAGATACGACTGGTGGACTGGGGGAAAAAAGAGCTTGAGGAATACCTAGAGCTGTGGGGCTTAAAAGTTAGTAGATCAATATTAATGGATGATCCTCATGAACCCTTGCACAGATAGATTGGATTATGCTATGTTACAAACAGCGGGAGTCGCTTTCGGCGTTATGTGTCAATTTAGAGGGCCGTTTACGTGTTGTGATATCAGTAGATCGCTCGTTACTAATAGTAACGGTTTAATGAGGAGTGGCTTAAAATTGAGGTCGACCAAAGGTTAACCAACCTTAGACCAACCTCGACCGACTAGGCCGAGCCAAGGAGTTGGCCGAGGTTGGTCGAGGGCCTCGGCCAAGGGGTTGGCCGAGGCAGCCTTAAAATGTAGTGTCTAAAGGTTGTGGCGCCACTTTGAAATTGTGTCCCAGTGTAAGTCATTCCGGCGCCAGATGACATAATGGACATTGTGGGAGTGTGAAACATCTGGAAGGCATGGCGCCGTACCCTGACCTGCCCTGACTGACGCGAAACATTTTGCTGATGAAAATGCAAGCCAGGTGGGATTCCCGACTCCCACCTGAATCCACCGCTGTCGCCTCGCGGGAATGTCTCTGTCAGTAAAACCCGATCCAGTCGGTAAACACCCTCGCTTCGCAATCGGCACTGGGGACCCTGGGAGTATTATAAATAGTGTATGCCTCTCCGTTTCCCATGACTCGGATTATCTCGGATATCAAATACCCCATGGAACAGACACTTCGTATCCCATTGATTTTGGTAAAGGTCAGAGTCACTAGGCTCGCTCATTCAACTCAATGATATGCAGGGAGCTGGGCCGTATGGACTGGAAGGTGTTACTCCCGGCAAGTGGCCTTGTCGGGTCACCGACAAGGCCACCGGCCAACAGCTTGTCAACATCTACCTCAAGACCGGGGGTAAGACAATCGATACTTCCCGTCTATATTCGAACGGAACATCCGAGAAGTTCCTTGCTCAGCTGGATGTCAAAGAAGCGCGGATTGACACCAAGTAAGATTGGTCACCTCTCTTTGGTCCCCGAGCTGCGGTTGACAGAATTTCTGTCGTACCCAGGATCTATCCAACCCAGCCTGGTGCGCATGCTCCAGAAAATCTTCGTCGTACTGTGAAGGAGTCCATCGAAGCATTGGGCCTGCACAAGATCAATGTTTTGTATCTTCACGCCCCCGATAGGTCGGTGCCGTTTGTCGACATCGCCAGAGAAATCAATGAGCTGTATAAAGAAGGCCTAATGTGCGTCCCTCCCCCCTTTAAACTTATTTCCGAGACCGAGTCGCTGATATGAGAATAGCCGCGAGTTTGGCCTGAGCAATTTTCATTCTTGGGAGGTGCATTCAAATCACATCCACAGCTTTCTCTATTCCAAACGCCGACCGGATCCTGGCTAGGTCGCCGAATTTTACTTCATCACAGAAAAGAACGGATGGATTCGGCCTACCGTCTACCAGGGTGTGTACAGCGTGTTGGAGCGTCAAGTAGAGACTGAGTGAGTCTCTCTCACTACGCCGATTTTTGAGTGTTGTGTTCTCATCGAGCATTGTGCAGACTTTTCCCATTCCTGAAGAAATTCGGAATTCGGTTCCACGGTTACTCACCTCTCGCTGGCGGTATCTTGGCCGGCAAGGATCTCGGCGTGGCCGCGACAGATGGATCCAGATTCGATGCCAAAGCAGTAGGCGGCCTCGTTGGGGAGTACTACATGGGCCGATACTCTCCCTTGGTTCCAGCCGCCCAGGAGCTGCGTGATGGAGCTGTAAGTCTCCCAAAGACTTCGCATTGATGACAATCTTGTTGACTGTAGATGGCTGGCAGGTTAAACACGGTCTCTCTCTTCCCGAAGTCGCTTTTCGATGGCTTCAGCACCACTCCGAGCTCGGCAAAAATTCCGACGGCGATGCTATAATTATCGGGCCGAGCTCGCTTGAACAAATGCACAAGAACCTCGCATGGAAGTACGTGTTCACTCTGATCCTCGCCCTATAGCTCCAAGTACTCAACAGTAGTGCAGTGAAGGGGGACCTCTCCCAGCAGAGGTTCTCGAAGTTGTCGACGATTTGTTCGCGAGAAACAAAGGGCCCTTGCATCACTACGCCGGATAGAGCACCTTACTTAATCGGCATATAAATATGACTTATAGTTGAAGGCAGGTCGCCTGTCGCCGTCATGCCTATGGTGGAGGCTACAACAGAAGAAGACAAATCGGGTTTTATGAGGCCCGAGGACGTGCCTAAATCGGAATATTAAACAGAACTGTATATGTACTTACCCTTTCCCAAATCGCATCTGTGTCGACGCGTGTTATAATTATACGTGTGGATAAGTATTCTGAAGTCCCAAGTTATCCAATTCCACGTCGTAACTCTCGTCCGCTCTACTACTGATACAGGTACTAATTAGAATCCGTCATGCCGTAGAATCATGTCGACATAACTAGATCTTGTGAGGTGCCTGCGCTCTGCTGGAACGGGCGGAGTGTGCACACGCATGCCCTCATTTCGCCATCGACAAAACCGTGCTGATTTTTTCGCACTCAAGGCGGCCCGCGAGCCAAAGGTGAATTCCTCGAGTTGTGCGTCCGATTCGACATCTTGCGCATACCGGCGGGAGCGGACCATATCGATTACGGCTTTGGTTGCGAGTGTCCATGTGGCAGACGGACTCTCCTCCATCCAGCGATCAGCCAGCGTCAACGTACGCAGGCGCGGGAGGACGGATGTACCACCCTTAGATTTCCGCGTGAGGGCATTGGCGAGTGGGAGGAGCTCGAGCGCGCAGAAGACGAGCTGCAGGCGCGAGAGGAGGGGGTTACTTTGGAGAAAGGGAAGAAGGCTGTCACCGCTGCGGTTGGCGAGGGCAAACCGCTCCAACGAGAACGAGGAGCGGGTTTGTAACCCTGTCAGCGTCGTGCACGGCAGGGAGTGCGGGTCGTTGTACTTGATCGAAAGTTCCTTCAGAGAGGGAAGAATGATCCTATCGAAGAAGTCGGTGGGTGCGCTGTCCCACCCGCTTACTGAAAGCTCCAAGGCAAGCAGAGCGGGTAAGGTGACAAGTTGTGGGGGCTTAGGGAGCGATACATCTGCCGGGGTAGTGGCCGGGTTGGTTGTTGATGTGAGAGCGGGTGGGATGGTTTCGAGGTCAAGGGAACAGCGGACAAGGCTCTTCATCATCTCCAAAACATATAAAGCATCGTCGCATCGAAGTTCGAGATTGTGGAAACGTAATTCCTTGAGACGGTCCCAGGGCAAGTCGGCAAAGTACGGATCGAATCGCAATCCGGTCATTTGCCACTGCATGAGGGGCACCTGCAAGTGCATTACGGGATCCGAAATATGGACGCGACTCAATTTGACGCTGTCCAGAAATGGGGCACCTTTCAGGGCAGACATGAAGTGAAAGCAAGAATCTTGGTCGTGTGAGATCAGCGCAGCTATGCTGATAGATCTCAGAAATTTGAGAGAATTTCGAGGGAGCTTGAATATGGATTCAGTGAAAACTACAGGAAGCTGCAGTTCCAGATGCCTTATCCGATGGCGGACGGGCAGAACCAAGTTCATGCAGAGGTTTGGGATGGCCAATGGATCCGTGACAGAAGATGTGATAACAAGTGCCAGGGGAAGCTCGCAAGAGCGCTGAAAGCAGATGTTAGCCAGGCTTGTGATGCCGTCAAAGCCTGTCTTGCGACCAGCAATGTGAAGCACGACGCGACACCACAATGATGGTGTATGGAGCGCCACTGCGCGCCACAGTGCGCACACCTGCGTCAAGACCAGGTGGAAATGCATCGGGAAGAGCATAGCTGACGCATCCAGGTCGTCTGCAATAGCCTGCAGGAACATCTCTGCCAGCATTTCTGCCGGTAGCGAGAAGATCCGGCTGGGCGGTTGCTGCTTTTCGCGCTTCACAGTGAGCGCACGATCTGAGAGAAGACTTTTAAGGGTCACAAGTGACCTTTCATGGCCAGGTATACGGCTGGGGCCACAAAAATCCGGATTTGAAAGCAGGGGGATATCCATTCTGGGTGCATGAGAACAACATAAGAAATTCGAGTTCAGGTATGCGGCGGTGAGAATTTTGAACATACGAATGAGTGGCAGCCACAGATCTACGTCGCAAAGTGTCGCAGTGCAAGTCGCAGTGAGTGGTAAATCGTGGTCTTGGGTGAGGCTGTGTAACTGGCTGCGTCACCTCAACGTGGCTGTGACCGTTGGTGGTCTGGATAATCGTTAGTTACCGCGCTTGATACCCGGCATGATGTAATCATCATGGATGCATGCGGAAATCACTAGGAACCCCACATACTGTAAGCACTTGTATGTAGGCAACTAGCGTCCAGACCGTGGCATCCCAAACAGCTTTTGGCAACACAGCCAGACCATTCTTTACCGTGATCGTTGCCAATTCAATGGGCAACCACGAACCAAAGTGTTCAAAATCAGGAGTGGATGTTTGGTGACACAGGCCACCTGGGATTGCATCCACCTCATCTGTGAGTTTGCCACCCTGTCCAATTCCATCCTGAGGAGGAGTCCGAAGTAGCCAAATACATTTAATTCGAATTTTCTTTGATTTTCTTTTGATGTAACAGTATTTTGAAGGCAACCAGTCCGACCGTTACCGTGACCAGAGAGGTTTTGGGCAACGCAACCGACCCCTCCGTTACCGCGACAGCTACCTACATACAAGTACTTACAGTAGTGTCATTATACAACAAAGGACCAAATGGATTATACCTGGGACCCGACACAGAGGGGATCCCTATGACAAGCTGCCTATTTTGGGGACAGGATTTTGATCCGGTCTGACATTCCTCATTTTTCCAAAACATATGGGGTCCCTTGCGACATGTCACGTCAGTGAATGGCGGCGAACAGCCCTGCATTCATTGTTCCAGCCCGATAATATCTGAATGTCGGGGAAAGTACCGAAAGTGCGCTTCCAAATTCTCACATGAGCTGCTGTGGCAATTGCAAGCTCCGACTGGCGTCATAGCAAAAGTTAGGTAGGCACAGATCGCACGGAACGCGAACTGGGTCGCCTGATCATTACATTTGGTGGCCTCAGTCCGTTCAAAACGGAAAAAGAAAAAAAGAACAAACCGGAAAGGTGGCTTACAAAAATGTCGGCGGATATTTGGAGGAAGGGAGCAATTTTCAACGCCAACTGTAAAAGGTTGAAGTTGATGACAGAACATCTGCTGTTCTGCAGCAATAATTATCTTCTGATGAGGCCAGTATAATCCCATGTTTACTGAGCAACCGAACTCTACCCACTGCGGGGATCAAATACTTTCTTATCCAGAAAAAGGGCTTTGTAAAACGTTATACCGCTACCATGAAAATTTTCCTGAAAATGTAAAATTTTGCGTAAAAATACAACTTTTACGGTGCCTTTTTGTCGACGGGAAATGAGTGCTTTTCCACAAAGAAAAAAGAGTCGAACAAAGGAAAGACCTTTGCTTCTCCTTTGTTCCTACTTTTA
The DNA here is from genome assembly GCA_029378395.1 of Mycena leptocephala. NCBI lineage: Eukaryota > Fungi > Basidiomycota > Agaricomycetes > Agaricales > Mycenaceae > Mycena > Mycena leptocephala. The sequence goes on from JARJLF010000382.1 coordinate 35,238, forward strand.
CACAGAGGAAAATTAAACCCTTTCCAGAGTGAGAGAGCTAAGGGAAAAGGCGAAATTTTCCGTGAAATTTTACATTTTTGGGAAATTTTCCATGGTAGTGGTATAACGAGTTACAAAGCCGTTTTCCCAGACGAAAAAATCTTTGATCCCCGCAGTGACCACCCATTCGCTGAGCTAGCAGGATCTCCGCTGCTGCGATGCCACCGTACCACATTAAGGCTGGCTAACAAACAATATGGGCTCCGCTGGCTCTCCAGACTAAGTGGTTAATTCCTTCAATAATACTCTCCGGCAGATATTGGAATGCGCCCGCTGGTGGCCTTCCACTCGCTCGTCGAAGTATCTCCTACCATAATCTAATTTTCGCGACCACAGATCCTGCTTTGCTGATTTTCCTTTGGGCTGAATAGTGGACTAAATCTCTGGTGTTGAAAGGCTCTGGACGCTCTCACCTAAATGTCTTGAACTCGGAGCACATGGTTAACGGCAATCAGCGTCGTATGTGCATTGATTGTGCAGTGTGCACCTCACGCTTCTCAAACAAATATTTTGTCTGCATTGCTTCAAACTTGGCCGCCCGGAAGACGATCAATTGCGCAATTTTCCGGGATGCATGTCGCCTTCGAACTCTTTGCAGCTGTCGCTGAGAATTTTACTTCATGGCAACGAGTACCGGGTACATTTTAATCTTGACATCCTTTCCGTGTATCGCACCACTCAACCCTGCTTCGTCTCATTTTCGCCCGGCCCAAGGCAATTTGATTACGAGACAGAACTGTCTGTGTTTTCAATACCCTGGTCTCCCAGCTACGCTATGTTTACTGCAGGTTCTCACTGTCGGGGGTGTAAATTCATAGGCCACGTCTCTGAGACCGTCCTGGAGACGCATTAACTCAGATATTACAGTGTCCGCCCCAAACCACTGTTCTCGCATTCAACACTCGGCGTTGGTGCGTTATGATTGCTTCTCCACTTCCGATGTTCACTGATGCTTCTCTGATTTGTTTTACCTTTTACTGTCAAATATTTGCGTAGCCGTCGCACACTCCGTGCCGCCCATCTTGGACTATCCGCTTTCTCCCATTCCGTCCGTAATAAGGACCCTCCTTTTAGCTCCTATCCGTCGTCCATTCACCGCTTTTATGTCGGTTTCATGTCTTGCCACTCAATAATGACCATAATCCCACGTTTTTTCCACCAGCGCCCACATTCCACAATAATTATGTCCTTGAATATCTTTCTCCGTCGTATCCTGAGTCAACCTTCAACTCCTCTTCGTCTCCTCTCTCTTTCCTTACTTTCCTGCGCGTTCCGCAGAATCCGTTCCGGTTTCTGTGCTACTTGTTCAGTTGGCTTGTACTTGGTTGGGAAATCACTAAAAAGGCCGCCCTTTGAACTTGCCTTGGAATTCTTTTGGCGGCGGTTAGGGTTTTATTTTCGCGAGAATTATGATCACCTTTTGGATAACCTCGAAGAAAATATGCTGAGATCAAAGCAGAATGTTCAGTCATTCAGTTCAATGAAGTGTAAATTGCAGCCAGGTTTTTTTTCTTTATTTTACATTACGCCGAATCAGCCCTCATGAAAGTTTATGGGTCCTTCAATCTTTTCATCAATCACTTATCGCTCTTATGGATCACTTGGCCAGACGAAATGTTTGGGAAGAGGGGGAAATCACAGTTTCTTAAGCCAAGCAAGGGCATACTCTGCATACGACGGTCAAAAACCAAAGGCAATAATCGCGCGGCCGGGATGGAAGAAGGTCAATGGAAGCAATAATCCATTGAAACAGTGAGGAACGTTACATCCAGGACAAATGTAGCAACACGAAGGCCGTGGTCGGAGCCTCGGAGTCACAGAGGAAAAAGAAATACTTAGTAGACAGGTACAGTAGTATTCAAAAAAGTGAAGCTCGATGAACTAGCGGAGGTAAGATAATTCAAGGATCGGGATTCGGCGACAGAAGAACGGAATAACTAAGTCATTAAGATGCGAGCAGTGAACGCGAATGAAAAGGCCATGGTGAAGCGCATGAGCCACAAGATCCCCCGAAATTGCCAACGGCGTTGGCGTCTGAGAATAATAGTGGCAAATACGTCCATCAGTGCCTCACAAATCTGACGACAACAACTTTGAAGGCACCGCGTATAACGTATGAAAAATCCCGATCAAGATGGGCCAGAAAAGGATCTTGAATGTACGGCGTCAGTATCGACACCCTTAGTTAAGAAAAGGACAAGATGCACCAAATCTTTCTGCTCGCTCACCCTAGTAGGCCTTTGTCGCCGTACGATATGTCACATGGGCCACCGACCATCGACCCGGATGGGAAGAAAACCGCGTCTGAATCTAGGACGGATCATCAGTTCACAATACTGGCAAGGGAACAGGCGACACACCGAGGATCCTAGATCAAAAATCGTCGTGCGTGTCCAAGATGGGTCGTCTATTGGGGCCTTTATGCCAGCGGAGGGTCGCGTGCTCGAGGACATAGCGCTACTCACGCAAGCGCAGCACAGCTCGATGTGCTCTTCATTTTCCCTCCCCTCTGCCTCCCGTACGTTTGGACCGGCCGTTACGAAGGGCGTGCGGGGAAGGGGGACGTGACTGCAGACGCGCCTGTCCTCCGCAACGATGTGAAGCAAAGCAACGCGCGGATGCGGGGCGGGGATCCGTGCGCGGATATGGCGGTGCGCATAGCCACCCTTCGTCTCCCGCGCATGCAGACCTAGGGGACGAAAGGGAGCGTGGCGGGGGCAAGGACAACGAGGACGATGGGGCGAACCGTTCCGCGACCACGGGAGAAGCAGTGCGCGGACGCGGGGCGGGGAATCCATCATGCGTCAATGACGCTGCGCGTTCGCATTCACTGCCACCCGTCATCTCCCGCGCACGCGGACCTCGCGCAAGAAAGCCAACGCGGAGAGGAGACGAGGGGGAGGACGCTAGGAGGTGGATGGTCCGCTGGAGCAGCTCTCGCGTGTTCATGTCACGACGCCGGAACGAAAGGCACCGCGGAGAGGAGGCTCGGAGAAGGTGCATGCCATCCTTCACGACAACTAGAAGAAGGTTTCGCTGCGGCGCTGGGGTGAGCAGTGCGCACGCTGGGCGAGGTATCCGAGCTAAGGTACGACACAGCGCGTCCCACTGTCTCTCACTCAAAAAGGGTCCCCCGGCACGAAGGGAGCAGGGTGGAGGCGACGAGCAGGACGTCCAGGTGGAAGGGCCTCCGCGACGATGGGTGGGCGGGATGTCGAGACGTCTCGATGGAAGGAGGGACCTGCCGCATCGAGGATGTGCGTGCGTTGGGTGGGTATTAATCGTATCTCCCCATCGTCTCCTGTGCGGGCAGGCGGAGGCAAACCAGGGCGGGTGGGGAGGAACAGGCGGAGAGGTGGGGAGGGTTCTAGGATGTCGTGCTTTCGGTTAGTCTCACCGCGCGCGCGATTGGTTTCTGCTCTTCCCCGCCGTGAGGACGAAGGTACGCAAGCCCGCGTCTGGATCCCCCTTCAGGACCTAAAACATCCAGGGACATCCGCGCAAGCTGCGGCGTCGCCTGCATGTCTTCGTCTTCGATGTATACCCAGTGCCGCGCATGCCACCAGGAGTGGATATGTCTGCTCAGCGTTGGCGTTGATGTGGATGCAGGACCCGCGCTTAAATGGGAGGTGCGGAGAGTGGGGAAAGGGAGGTGCTTGTCGTCCTAGATCTGCACGTCAGTGACACAGCAGTACGGGGGCGAGTGCGGTGGTAGTGTGGGAGCGGTCACCACGTCGGCGGCGTAACACAGGTGGATGACCCGCTGGTGCCGGCCCCGATGCGGAGGTGCGTGTACGCGGTCGAGGCGCTCGTCATGGGCGTGCGCTGACGAAGGTCATCGAAGGGGCGACGACGGAGAGTGCCTCGGCTTCTGCGTATCACAAGTTGCTGGATGCGAGGATTGCACGGATTGACGACGGTAGCGTTGGATCCTTTGCGCTGTCGTACATAGGGAGCTGCATCCACGAGGTTACTGACCGCGTGGAACGCAGCGGCGATGAATCTTGCGAAGCGCGGTAAATACATTCGGACGAAGACTGCGCTACTCAAGGTCAGATGTTTTATCGTACGCGGGGAGGAACAATAACGTACCCGTACAATGCAGAGACTGGTTAATACATCGAGGCGAGCGATTGGCCACAATTCTTGAAAAGAACGGTCAGGAATCATCGTGTATGGTATGGTAAATATTTACTCACTTTGTGTCCTTGCGCGGCGCAGACAGAGAAAGCGAGTAGGACTGGGTTTTTAAGACGTGTGCGAGTATATCTCTCCGTCTGGGCGGCGTCCAGCGCCGTTGCATTACATTAAAGAAGTCATCATATCGGCGGAGGGAGAGATTGGATTGAACAAAGGCAAGGTGGACTGGAGATGGAAGTCGGATCCGAGCGAGGAAAGAGATAAACCGGGATAATCTGGGGGATGCCCAAGCCGCGCTCGAGCAGCAGAAGTTGGAGCGGCGGAGAAGGAAGACGTGGCGGTGCGTCTCTCATTCTCGAACCTCCACCGGTGAATACACGACCCCACTGCCAACCGTCATACGAACAGTGTTTTGAGCGCGAAACTCAGTAAATTTCATTTATATACCACCTCAGTGATGACCTGTGTTGTGATTCGGCAAGCGGTACGAAGCCCGAACGGAGTCGGACGAGTACCACATGGCAATGGAGCGGGAGCGGGAATAGGAGCATGCGGACCCGAACGAAGTCGGATCAGTACCGCATGGTCACAGAGCGGGAGCGGGAACGCAACCATGCGTACCCGAGCGGACGCTGTGCAAATGCTGTGCAGAGCGGATCCGAATATGGATAGAAGGTTGAGAGCGGAACGCGCTTAGACGAGCGGACATCTTAGAATGGGAAACGGACTCCCACATTATGCGAACGGACTATCTCAATATGGCGAACGGACTTTATGGTTTATGCAATACATATGACACATCTTGTAGTATATAAGTAGCTGGACTCTTGACGAATAAATTAGTTCGATCTTCCCCAATTACATCGTTCTCAAAGGGCGCCTCCTGCCCCTCTGTGCACCACCCATAGACCCGTTTTATCTCAACAACCTGGACTGACACCGTTCTCTGGCATCCAATATTTCTTTTGGATGCGACGCAGTGAACCCTGCTGGCTCAACGGCTCCGTCCGAGTCCGTACGACATTGGTTCAGCATGCATACCAACGATTGCAACTTCAATGCATGTGATAACCCTTCAATCTCGAGTCGGAACGAGCGTGCAACATCGCTACTTTGGGTCGAAACATTTTTGTGCCGAGCTGCGCCACAAAATTTAAAAAATGACAGTACTAGTGCGGGCCCCAAGTGCGAATACACTGGGGTTATATCCTGATCTCGATACTCGCCCGCCAATATTGGCACTGTCATCTAGCCTGCCATCAGGACAGGTGCGTAAGGAAACCATTCATTCAATAAGGACGGACGGACGCTTCAACACAAAGATAGAGCTATCGAAACCTGTTTAGATCTGTTCCCTTCCCGCAAACCAAACTTCGTCATCCAGAATGGCCAAACTTTGCAAGCCGCGCTTTCGTGTCTCTACGCGGAGGAGACAAGCGTGCTGTTCATTCATCCGAGCAACAGTGGACATCACACTATCGATGTTTTGTAGGTTGAAGCTACGGTCCCTCGACTTCTCCAGTCTCCCTCAGTATGCCATAATCAAGCTCTGTCTAGAAAGTTTCTGACGGATTCCGTCATTTGGAGATCTAGAATTGGAACTGATTGGACCTTCAATTTTTGCGATCATAACAAGCTGTTTAGATATTGGGAGTGGATTACACTAGTGTATCTCCTCCACCTCGACCGCCAGGAGCGCAGTGATTTCGTCCCGAAGTTCCGGCGCTAGCAACAAGAGGTTGTGATCTCCCCCTTCGGGAAGGGCATTCGAGAGGCGTCGGAGCTTATCCCGGACGGCAGGGTCGCCGATGTGCATCGGAAAAATTAGGCTCGTCTTCGCCGCACCCTCTGCCACACCCACGTGGTGATTCTGTATGTATCCACGACTTAGGCGACGCTCATCCTCCCGTTCCCCAGCGGAGGTGGGCGCGGGGCGGGGTATTTGTGGAGCCGTGAGCTGGAGCCCATCCGGGGCGGTGTAGTCAAGCCAAACGGTTGAAAATGCTGGAGAGTTCCCGCGGCCTTCAAACATGTGCTGGATCAATATCGCCTCCCGCGAACGTTGGTAGTCGATGTGGATCAATGTGCAAAGGAAGGATGTATCGCGCTTGCTGCGCGTTCCGAGGCGTTCTGCAGTGGATTGAATTGAAGTTAGTCTTTCTACTGTGGATTCAACGCTTGATGTTCTCACGAAGACGGGCAAGGGATAGGTCATGACAGGATTGTTGATGGCCTGCGCCCCAGTCAGCGGCTTGGCAATCCACCGAGCAGTAGTATGCATTTTTGCAAACGGAGCATCGAAAAAACTCGGTCTTTTGCTTGATAAGTCTGCACTGAGCCAGTTGAATAAATGTCATGCGACGAGAAAGGAGAAGCAAGACGAACAACTTACATTCATGTTGTGGCATCCTTTTCGCGAGGGGTGCTGTCCGGCGTTGTATTCGTCCATCAACCGAATTCGTGCATTGGCAAGGGCCGTGAATTGACTCCATTCAGGGAATATGCGTGACTCTCGGAAAGCGAACGACCGCTCTAGTTCCACGACATCGGTCAAGGCTTTTTGGAGTTCGAGTAAGACGGAGTGATACACCGCTGCTGGGGTTAGAATCTGTGTCAGTAACCTCTTCAGGTACATAGAAACAGTCTCGGACTGCTGGGCAGCGTCCAAGATGAGCCGTAAGAGGCCGGCCTTGAGTGCTCGGCGGACCGTGGGGTATCCGGGGGAGATATTGAGGAAGTAGAGCAGGGGGTGAAGAACGAAACAGAGAGTTGTGTCAACAGATTGACTGGACAGTCCAGAATGGATGAAGGAGTGTAGCGCCCTTATTGTAGCCTTGACATACCCGCAAGAGAGCAAGGCAGAATTCACGGGATCATTGCCGTAGATGTTTCCAATGACCCGCGTCCCATCGAATAACATTAAATTGAGTGTGTTTGGGGACACAACTGATTGCGGCGTCCAGACCGCACATCTGATGTGCCGCACCAAGAGGAAAGCGAGGTCGTGAAGGGTCCCACCGGCCCCTTCCACAAGGTCCGGGAGAATGATTCCAGCAGGCTCGGTCATTCCTAGGGGTTTGATAAGTCGGGAAAGCAGAACATATGTGGCTTCTTGGAAGTCGCCGTGGACGCCGAGAAGGACTTTCCACACCGCTGTGATTACAACCCTCAGCCTAGGGGTCGCGTCCCTGTAGTGCGGCACAAAATGGACGATTATGTGTCCATATGTGCTGTATGTTGTCACAGGGTCGGCGGTGACCACCACTGGCACGGCGTCGCGGTGTGTGTGAAGGAACTGTATCCATGCCCAAATACGCGGCCAGAATGCCGCTGCGAGGTCGGGCGAAAAGACGTTCACGAATTGAGCAAGGTGTGCGACGCAATTGAGCGACATGGCCGCACGCCCGCAACAATCATTGTCGTCGGATAACGAGGTCGATGTCAGTTGATCCAGGCTAGCCGCGGGCGGGATTCCAGCTGGCTCCAGAGAGGAGTAGAAGATGGGGAGAAGGAGCTGACAGTTCGCTTCGCCTAGAATATCAAGATAGGAGTATAGCCGCGTCAGATCACGCAGGGAGCCATTCGCAGCGGATTTGGCCATGACCTTCAAATTTTGATGAGCAGAAGCACTGGAGGGGAGGCAGACACTTCACTTTGTAGCGACCTGGCAGATGGGAAAGATTCTCGATGCTCAAGGCAGGATGCATGGCTGAACGGTTGTCGAGGAATCTGACGATGAGGGAGGGAAGGAAATTGAAGGAGGGGCATCAAGGGCATCAGATGCCGCATCATCTGAATCATGATGGTCGACAGGCGATCGAAGGTATCGGCCTCAATTCCAAGCAGCCGCAATCTATCAGCCACCTGTGACCACAGTACTTGAGCCGGGCGCACGTCATCCCGGTTACGCCGCTACGACTATCGGAGTATGTTCCGCTTGGCTCCCGAATGCTGCGCAATCACACTGGGGCAAGGAGCGAGGCATGCGGACCCCAAGTGCGTAACCCGCGTGTGGTTCGCACTGGGTCAACCTTGGGAACAAAGCCAATAAAGCCGCCATTCACAGGCAAAGGCTGGCTTTGTTGCATGCTTTGTTCCTTGGTGGGGGCAACAAAGCATGCGACAAAGCCCCGTTTGTCTGCGAATGGAGGCTTTGTGGGCTTTGTTATGAACCCGTCCGCATGCGCAACCACATGCGGGTTACGCATGTAGCCTTCACATGCGTCGCTGGTTGCCCCCAGTGTCACCGAATACTCCGTTGCACAGCCTTGCTCGCCCTATTCTCGCATTATTATCTGATCTTGGTTTGCCCCCTGATCTCCAACTGCTAACAACTTGTGCGTAGCTTCCTTGGTAGCTTCTGACTATTTCTTATGATTAAAGCGATTCTAATGTCTGACTAGGCTGTATGGACGAGCCTACTATGCCAGCTTAGTGCTGTCCATTAATATGATACGAGATAATATATTATTAATATATTCATAATACGATAAGGCCTTGGGGTGGAAAAAAAAACCCCGGGAGACAATACGATATGATATGGATATAATACGATATGCCAGACCCGTATTATGCATATTTTTCGATATTATGGATGCCCAAACACTACTCTGGAGCTGGCTCTGAGATAATCATATGTCTGCCACCTTTCTCCTGCCTGAGCAGCATATTTGAATAGATGGTCATGGAAACTAGAACAAAAGCTTGATTCATCTCCTGATCGATGGATGGCCGCAGCTTTCAACAGTGCTGGGGTGGTTGAATTCTAGACAGTCTTATTTATCCCGACTCAAAAGTTTTGTTTTGGATCCCCTCCCCTCTCGGCTATTCTCATCGTCGACCCCCTTGTTCGCGGATCTTCGTGAATTTCATGGAAAACTGTGAAAGGTCGCAACTTCGACGAGTTTCTGAGAAAGTTCGCGAGCATTCAGATCGAAAGCATCAATGTGGCCTTTATTTCCCGCCATCTGAGTCTCCGCATATTTTTGCATATAAATACCTTACCATAAACACTAACCGCTAACCCTATCCACTAACTCCAGATCGCAAACCCCTGCCCGTTGACCTATCCTCCAACCATCCTAAAATGATATTATCCTGCATTGCCCCTAACCGCAACTTTTACCTACAAGTTGAAACCTGATCATGTCTGGAGACAGGAAATGTTGAATGAAAATTAATACGGTTGCTATGTGGGCGTTTCAGGGGTGGGCCGTCACATGGCAGCAGACACGCACGGAGGTGGCGGGTGAGTAAATAATTGGATGATTGGACAGCTCCACAGTAAAAATGGGTAAATTATGACTGCAAAAATCGGCAGATAGTGCTAACAGTCGAGGATCAAAACACGAATTGATTTTCAACTCTCACTGCGCTGAAACCGTTCTTAAACCGAGCCAGCTCGGAACATCGCCTTGCCTTGCCATTCTCTCAAAAGAACCGGATTTCAGAAGCAAGAATTCTCTAACAACTATGTATTTTCACTCAACGATTGAACTTTGCATTCAACAGGCCGTGCTAACGAATTCTTTGCCTCCGACCTTAGAGCGCACCCTGGGGAAAAAAAATTAGGAGGGCGAACGCAGTAACACAAATTATGCGTACCCTACACGAGACGAAGCTGTTGGGCCCCGCTCCAGTGTGGGTCATAACACTAACGGACATCGATTTCAATAAACGACTTTAATCTGCTATGGATATGCGACACCTCACGTGCAGTACAAACCCGCGCTGGTGAACACGACACGGTCAGGGCCCGCATCGCCCCCGGGGTACGCCCCGCCGGAAACGAGTGGGAACTACGGACGGAGGCTCAGCAACGTCTGGGGTACTTAAGTATGCGGATGAAGCGCACCTCGAACAACTCGCTGCCGGAGCACGATGGTGATACTGGGAGTTTTTCGAGGTTTCTGAATGTGTGCGGGAAACCATCAAGGAAGCGCTTCTCCGAGAGTCGGGAGTAGCCCGCGGCGAGAGCGGTGGAGACCTTGGTGGGGGTCATCAGGAAAAAATCTCCTTTCCTAATTTGGGGGAAATTTGGTTCGGCCTCACAAATTTGGCCACATTGGCCCAATTGCCGGAAAAAAAGTCCAAATTATACCAAAATGACCCAACTTCGGCCAAATCACGGATGCGCGTCAGGACTTTAGCTCAAATGCAACCCATATGATGTTTGCATGTTTTTTTTGAGTTTAACCATATGCCTAAAGCGCTATATTTGAGCTATACATATTACATAGATTGAACACGGCTGGCAGAACACAAGTCCGAGTCGATTAAGATTATTACAATAACTAGAAAAGTGTTGCATAAATATGGGGGGCAGGCATGGAATTAACAAAGAAAGAAGGGCACTGGTCTAGAACGGTGCTTGACTTCCAAGCTGCCGGGGCAACCGGGCCAAACTTTGGAGAAAGATGCACGCTGCGACGGATGTTTCCCACAGGAATGATGCTAGCCAGCCTTTCCCCATCCTTAATCGAGCGCCGGACCCGAAGAAGACGACCCGAAGAAGAAGGCCTCCTCCCTGCTAGTGACCATCAGCGACATCCCCTCCGCCGACCACAGCATCGCACAAGGGCTGGCCATCGAATCAACGATTTGCTACCCCCACCGTTACGAAGAACCACCTACCTCGTGTTACAACTGCCAGCAATACGGCCACACCCAGCACCAATGCAAGCAGCCATCCCCGACGTGCGCGCGCTGCGCAGGCGCCCATCGCTCCTCGAGCTGCCTGTGTTCCACCAGCTCGACGAAATGCCCCACAAACAAGCGCTGCGAGCACTTCCAACCCCGATGCGCGAACTGCAAAGGCAAACACCCCGTCTACCACAAAGAATGTCCGGTCCGGATCAAGGAGCGTGAACTCCAGAGCCAGCGCCTCCGCGGCCGAATATTCTTCGACCCTCACTTTGACCCCTACAGCGCCCTCCGCGATGAGACCGTGCCCTTCTTCTTTGAGCAACCTCCCTCCACGGCACCCCCCTCCTCCCCCTCCCCCCCTTCTAACCCCCCGCAATGAATAACACACCCAATACCTACACTGTTGACTCACTCCGAATTCTCTCCCTTAATACCCATAAATGTTACGACGTACTTATATCTTTACTTAATTCCACCAATCCCGTAGACTACGATATTTTATGCATACAAGAACCCCCTCCAGACCTAAACAAATTCCCCTCCCTCTCCTCCCCGCACTGGGACCGCATCTTACCTACGTTTCGCACTGGCTCTCCGGACTCTTTACTATACATTAATAAAACAATACCGTCCTCTACCTATAAACAAAACAAGATAAAATCGTCATTTATAACATCCATTAATCTTACTTTAGACACTCATAGTATACATATTTTCTCCATCTACAATCCCCCTGACTCGGACGACTCCCCCATCCGCAACACCTCCGCTTTCATCTCGTCACTCGGCCCCCTCCCCCGAGCCACCACCTCGCACTCTTCGGCAACTTCAACCGGCATCATCCCCTCTGGTCGGGTGTCCTCTTCCCCCACCGCACGGCCAGGAGCGACGTGACGGCGGTCATTGACCTGATGGCCGCGCACTCCCTCGCACACCTAGTGAAGTCCGGCACGCCTACCTTCTACTCGGCGCCCCACAACACCTGGTCGACGATTGACCTCATCCTCGTCTCCAAGGGTCACCTAGCTGACCACCTCATTAAATGCCACACCGCTCCCGGCCACGGCTCTGATCACATTGCCATTCTCACCTCCTTCGACCTCAAAGTCCTCCATCGCGAACCCCCCTCCACTGCAACTACCGAGCAGTGGACTGGAGCGAATTCCAGGCCCTCCTCAACTCTCACTTCGTCGCGCACCCCCTTCCCGCCCTCCCGCTCGTGTCCCGGACGCCGTTGACGCGTACACTGAAGCTCTCACCCACGGTATCACAGCCGTGCTTGAGGCTCATGTTCCCCTCAGCCGCCCCTCCCTGTACACGAACCGATGGTGGTGCAAGGCGCTGTCAGCACTCCGCGCCGCATACAACACTGCCCACCGCGCCATTGTCAAAGACAACCCCACCCACCCGAGCTGGGCCGCCATGCGCGCAGCCAAAAATGAGTACCACAGTGCCATCCGCCGTGAGAAGCGAGTGCACTGGAGGGAGTACGTCACTACCCTCCCTCGAGGTAACATCTGGAAGGCCGCGAAGTACACGCTGGACCCCACAAGCAGCCCCTCCTCTGCGCGCACCCCCGACCTAACAGGCAGCGACGGTTCCATCGCGTCTACCCCCGCCCAGAAGGCCGCACTCTTCCACGCGAAGTTCTTCCCTCCAGCGCCAAACATCCCCCTCCACCGCAGACCACGCACCCGGCCCCGAGCGCGTGCCCCACCTTCACAATCGAGCACGTCCTCCGCGCCATCGGCAGGATCTCCCCGTGGAAGGCCCCCGGACCCTCCAGCATCCCCAATGTCGCAATCTGGGCTGCGCGCGCCACCCTCGCCCCCGCTCTCCTCCACATCCTCACTGCAGGCCTCCGCCTCGGATACTTCCCTGCATCCTGGCGAGTCTTTATCACTGCCACGCTTCGGAAACCCGGGAAGAATGACTACACCATCCCCGGCGCGTACCGTCCGATCGCGGGGAGGAAGGCTTAGGGAAGATCCTGGAGTCAGTCGTGGCGGACTGGCTCTCAGGATTCGCGGAGGCTCACGGGCTGCTCTCCGCCAATCAATTCGGCGGAAGGCCCGGGCGAAGTGCAGTTGACGCGCTCCTTTCGATCACCCAAAAAATGAAGGACGCGTGGCGCACAGGGAAGGTTGCGAGCGTGCTGCTCATGGACATCTCGCAGGCGTTCCCGTCTGTGAGCCACGAGCATCTCCTCCACCTCCTCCGCGCCAAATGCGTCCCAGAAGCAGTAGTCGGCCTACTCGGCAGCTTCCTTAGCAACCGCCGCACCACTCTCACCTTCGACGACCATGTCTCCCCACTCCACCCCGTCCCCAATGGTCTCCCGCAGGGCTCCCCCTGAGCGCCCTCCTATTCCTGATCTTTGTCGACGAGCTCCTGGACGAGCAGAATGCAGGCTACATCGACGACATCAGCAGAGTCGAGGTGTCACATTCCATCGCCCAGAACGTCGAGGGAATTGAGGCCCACATGGTACAAACAGCGTGCCCACGAGCGGACCGGATAGGCCTTCAGTTCGACCTCCCGAAGTTCCAACTCCTCCACTTCGTCCCCCTCGTCGACACGCAGAGCACTACACCCCACTACCAGTCAACTTCAACGGTATAACCATCGAGGCCTCCACCACCGTGAAGCTCCTCGGCGTCGTACTCAACCACAAGCTCAACTTCAGGAACCATGTGGAGCTGGCACAGAGTCGCGGACCAAGGCGATGCTCGCCCTCTCCCGGATCTCCTTGCCCACTTTCGGTCTCCCCACTCGTATGTCCGCCAATTGTTCCAGACGGTTGTCGTTCCCCGGATGGAATACGGCCTCCCCATGTGGTACAAGCCCGTGTCAGCCAACACCGACTCGCAGCACAAAGGGACGGTTTGGGTAGCAAAGGCGTTAGGGAAAGTTCAAAGGCTCGCGTGTAAAGTGATCACCCGTGCCCTCCGCACCACGGCTACGGACGCGCTCAACTTCCACGCAAACCTCCTCCCCGTCCATATCGCCTCAACCGGTCTGTCTTCAACGCGGCCGCCCGTCTTGTCACCCTCCCCCGTGCACACCCCCTCCACCGCGTCGTGAAACGGTGCCAGTACGTCCCTCGTTTCCACCATTCCCCCATCCACCTTCTCCTTGCCGCTTTCCCTCTCCTCCGTGGACCCTTCGAGACGATCAACCCCCATCTCGCGATCACACCAGCACCACCAGGGTCGCTATCGTCAAGGATCGCGCCCGACAAGGACACCGCGAGAAAGGAGATGGAAGAAGCGACGAGGAGAGGGGGGTTCTGCGTGTACACGGACGGGTCGGGGTTCGAGGGAGGAGTGGGAGGCGCGGCAATTGCGTGGAATGGAGGCAAGGAGGGAGCGAGCAGGACCAAGCACCTAGGCACCCAAAGTGAGCACACAGTCTTCGAGGCGGAGGTCGTCGGCGCCATTCTCGCGCTGGACATCATCAAGGCAACCCCACGCCTCACTGACGTCGACGTCTTCACCGACTGTCAGCCCGCCATCACCGCCCTCACATCTCCCCGCCCCCAGCCGGGACAACACCTCCTCGCCCTCTTCCACACGCTCCACCGTTGCCTACTCGTGGCCTGCCCCACCCTCAAGGTTCGCATCCGTTGGGTACCAGCACACGTCGGAATCGAGGGAAATGAAGCCATTGATGCGCACGCAAAGGAGGCGGCCCAGGGTGCCTCTTCTGCCCTCGCGTCCTGGATCATCCCCTTCGAGTCCCCGCTCCCCGCGAGCAGGGCGCGGCAATGGATGCCAGGGCGAAGGAGTTCAAGGAGAGGTGGCTAGAGGAGTGGACTACATCCCCCCGCTTCCGCCGCATATCCCTCTTTGACAACGCTAAGCCTAGCAACATCGTCGCGCGCATGTACGACGGCCTGAGTCGCCCGCAGTGCAGCGTCCTCACGCAGTTACGCATGACTCACCTCGCCCTCAACGCGTACCTATACCGCTTCCACCTCGCCCCCTCCCCGGACTGCGAGCTTTGCCTCGTCCCGGAAACGGTCCCTCACTACCTCCTCCTGTGCCCCCGCTACCGCCGTCAGCGCCTCGACCTCGTCCTCAACTTGGGCACCGCCCGCCTCTCCCTGCGCCGCCTCCTAGCAGCTAAATCCGACTCCAAGCCGGTGCTATGCTATGTGCAAGACACAGGCCGCTTCCCCCGTTACACGCTCTAGACCCGTTCCCTGCCCCGTTCCTCCCCCCAGTTTCTTATCACATTATATCATTGACTCTTTTTACATTTACTTAGATAGTACTTCGAGACACCCCGCTTTGCCATAACTCAATACACACCCTTTAGCGTACCTCCATCGCCATCCCTTCCGCACACCGCACCACCATGCGCAAACCCTCCACCGTTAGCTAGTTTACCTCCCTGTATCACGTATAGTGCCACATGGGCCCCAAGGGGCCCGCACGCACTTTAATGGAATTATGAATGAATGAATCGAGCGCCGGACCTTGTACATTAAATGGTCCGGCTCCGGGGTGGTGAAAGGTGAGAACCACTCGACGTATGCCAGGTGTTTCGGTGGGATAATGCCAGGAAGAAATAAATTTCGTAAATGATGCGGCCCAAGGGAGAAAACGACCCGGATTTGACCGACACGATACCCTGCGTTGAACAAACAATCAAGTTCATGGATTCATCTGCAGGGCTAAACTTACCAGATACGCCTGTCAGTTGACCGGTACCATCGTTAATGGCGGTATCGAAACGAGCCGGCAGCAGTTCACCGTTTTTGAGGATTTTCTGCGGCTGGACGTGAATAGAATCAACCACGGAATCCTCTGGGCCACGAGCAGTATACGGATCTTCGGTGGTGAATTTTATGCGTTGGAATACCGGGACGGAGTTGAATGAAAACGTAAGATCTTGAGAACGGCGTTCGATTTGGGGATGCGAGAGGTCGGGGAATTTTAAATGGACAACATAACGCGCTAGAGCATCGCGGAAAAACTTTGCGCCATAATCAGTGACCAGACGAGTCAGCCGTACCGCTTTGTGAGTTGGTTCTTCGTCATTTTGAGCTGCCGCTCGTAGACGATCCCAGAGCGTCCGACTCAATGACCAATCTGAGGCGGCCAAATTGGTGATACGCGGCGGCATCAAGTTACTCGAGACGTCGCTCATCCTGGATGATGCATATCTCGAGGTCCTCTCTCGCGCAGGTACGGGCAAGACCTACATGCTCGCCGCGGCCGAGAAGATCCCGGAGGCAGTGCATATCAAAGAACGCCTGGCAGTGGATCCCGCATATGCTTCCGTATTGGTCGACCTGGTGCGTCCTACCTGTATTAATTTTGGTATGCAGGCTCATTAACTTGGAGCTCATTGAACGCATCAACATCCTTCGTGGAAAAGTCAAGAAGATCGGAGTGCACGTGGCCCCTGCGTACTACAAGCTGGTCGGCCTCACTCCCGCTCGGACCAAGGAGGCGGTCGAGGATTTGCTGAAAGATCATCGGTACATTTTCCCCACTGATCCAGTGGCAGTACGTGCCTGTGAGTATTAATATTTCGGCTAATCACAATCATTTTAGAATCGTCTCCAGACCGACTTGCCGTTCTCTCATCCGGCCATCGCTGCGGTTATCAAGCAGGGGATCTTTACCGCGAAATTCAGAGCCAAGACCGTGCACCTGCTAAAATCTACCAGCGTGAAGCATCCGGAACGCCTCGAGATACCCGATGCAACGGTCTCCCTCGCAGCCACTGCGGTGCGTATTATTATCCTCCGTCTTCCTTCCGGACTGATGCGTTGAATATTTAGATATACGCGGCGCTTGTCGAGTACCGCCTGACCGGCGAGCATCAGTTAATCAATTTCACTGAAGCAGCCTACGCAGACACGTATCGCAACCACATGAAGACTCTCGCCGATACTCGTGATTATGCAGGAACCGCCCTTCACAAAGTTCTTCATTCACTTTACAACAACGTAACGCAAGTCGTTCTGTCCGCTGAACCTATTAGTCACTCATCCCATTTCAGTGAAGCCAAGTCTGCCCAAGCCTCTGCCGGCAGCTCGTCGACCCTCATCAATCTCGTTGATGTTCCTGAGTCTGATTGAGCCCATCTATTTTCCAAACATTACTTTACACGATCTTTTGTGATGTCGCACATTTGTATACTTCGTCTACCATATTTTCCGCAAAATATATGCCGTTTTACCCATTTTGGTCACCGGAAATCGAGAGTAATAGCTGAAAAATACAACAAACGCTGCATATAATATGTCCCAAATGCACACCAATGTAGCCCAAAATTAGGAAATTTGGCGCTAAATTATTTGGAAGGTCGCAAAAAAGCCAACGTCCCTAACGCAACTAATTTGGCCGAATTGGACCTTTTTTCAGACCAATATGGCCTTATTCTCAAAGGAGGTCTTTCCTGATGGTGTAGACTTTTGTACCGCAAGTCACGTCCCGTGTGGGCCCAGCGGTGGGGGTCGCAAGTGGCAGTGGAAATGGTGACCCCGCCAGCCATGAGGATGGTGGCAATAAGCAGAGCGCGAGAGAGGAACATTGTATCGACGATGAGGAATCGAACTAAATGTGGGTTTGAGGATGGGCGCACTTTATACTGCAGCACCGATGAGAAGAAAGGGGAACTTCGATGTAGATCGCCGCGCTGGCAGTGCTTCGCAACTTTCAAACGTGCACAATAGTTGCGGTTGCACGTAAGAGCAAGGCACGGCATTGGCATCCAGAACGCGGAGAAACGAAGCGGTGCAATATGCCAAGCATTCTGCCCCGCTCCGCGAGGACGAGAGCCACGTGATGTTCCTGGTTCGAACCAGTCGAAGCATGAGCCTCAGGGTCACTGCACCAGGGACTAGTCTCTCCTAGACAGACGCTACAACACAAGGCAACCTCGTACCTCGGCGTGCTGAAGTCTGTTACTTACCGCGGTGTTCCGATCAGGTCAGAATCTTATTACATAATCACAAACCATTGAAAAAATGTTCGGCTAGACTGGGACCTGATTTATTCATACACGAATTACATAGGACTGGTTGCCTATAGTTGCCATCAATTTTGCAGCGCTTCCTGAATTTTTAAGTGCTCATATGTGGCCGTCAACGATTTTTCTTTCTGGTTGCTGACCAATCAGATCAAAAGTCGCACACCGTTAATATCAGGATTCCGTTTTGATATTTAAAATTTTGAGGACACAGAACTTTAAGGCACACATGTAGCTGCTCAACTGAGCTTTAACTGCGTGAAACAACGCGCTTTTGACAAAGATTATTTAGGGCAAGATTTCAAACTCCGACGATTATGTAATAAGATCCTGACCTGAGCGGACCCCCGCGGTAACAACAAGACTAACCAGGGACAGGACAGGGAAAGCGTTGAGGGCGAAGGGAATCGCACTAGGAGAAGTCCACAAGGGCCTACATGCCGGCGGCATAAGTTGAATGATGTGGGGTTAGGATCGCTACAAGAAGATGGCGAGACAGAGGAAGAGGATGATTCAATGTGGGCCCTCAGCGCTGACATCACTGGTACCTCTCCCTTACTCTCAGCCTCCCTATCGTTTTTTTTGTGGCTGCAGCACCGAGGCTTGAGCGGCTCAAAACTTCGCGTATAATACTCGTTTACGCCTTCCCTGTTCGAATCTCACGGCGGCCGCTCTCTAATCGCCGCAATCTCATTTGCGAATTTCTGGCGGGAACTGTTTTAGTAACGTTTTCATTTCCGTATGTAAATAGTGTTCCCGCTTCCTTGCCAGGTCAGCCATCGGCCAAATCGTAGCACCAATTTGTGCAATCCTGCAATTCGAGTTCCGCGCAGGGGGAAGACGGTGAGGGCTTCCTGTGGAATAAATTCCACGTCACGGGGATATATCTATTGTGTTTGGGGGTGGATCTTTTGCGCGAAGTACCCTGACTTCAACGCAGTTATCCTCTTCTTCCGTCACTTTCACCCACGACGGCTTACTTCCTCGTTAATTCTCGTCGGACCACCCTGTCCCCACGGCAAGGTTCGTATGGAGGCGAGACTGGATCTGACTGGATGCCTCTTACTCAGTAGAAGGCTCCGGCTGTAGCGGCGCTGGCATCCCCAGGTTCTCATGCAACCCTCCCTCGGCATTTGTCCGATTCGGAGGTATGTGAAGCGTGAGGGCTTGACGGATTAAATAATTATTACTAGATTACTTATTGTTCTATCGTTCTCAATGTCTCTCATTATTACTTACCTCCTAGGGATTATTCCAGTACGAGATATTGGGCTATATATTTGATGCCATGTAACTAGTAGTCTAGTAATACTCGTCTTTTCAACACCAGTTACTTGCCCGCTCCTGCTCATTTCTGCCTCTGTTCTCGTTTAAAACCCACGGAGCAACCCGCACCGTGACACCGGCCACGGCAACCCTCTAGACCGGTGATGGTGAGGTCATCCAAGGCTTTAGTACACAACACTGCCATATAAACCCCGTTAAGCCCGCTGGCGCGGCAGGGCCCACTATCGTAGAGGTAAAATATGTCGGTCTAAGCATATTTTTAATATGGTGCCAGCCACGATGTTATCTTTGCAATTTACTTTCCGCAGGTGCCTTCCCGCGCGTATAAATTCAGTATTTTAGCAGTGAGCATGCCTATGGATTTATTACACTACTTCCGCTGTGCCCAACGCATCTAACGAAATTAGTTGCTTGGCCTCAGCATCGCTGAGCTTTTTTCTTGAGAGGGTGGTTGGCTATGTATTCAATCGGTAAACTAGACTCGTGACCAGTCTGCACTATGGCAAATCTGAGTGCAAGCACTATGCCGTAGGCAGACTGGTACAACTCGGGACATGTCAAAGGGCTGCGCCCGGAGTTTGAAATTCTTGAGTGGTGCCGATCATGCCGTCAAAGTTATCTTCGGTGATCTCGGTCCGAAAAGTGACTTTCTCTATTAAAATAGTCCTGCATGTTTGACTCACCCAAGGAGGAATCAAAACTCTGAGGAGACAGAATTTAAGCTGAGGGAACTTCACAGGGACCTATAGCTTTGATCAAAGAAAAATATTGAGATTTGAAGCCAGGGCACAAGAAATGAAAAAATTTCAAACTCCGGGCGCAGCGCTTTTGATCGGTCCGAGTTGTACCAGTCTGCCTACGGCATAGTGCTTGCACTAAGATTTGCCGTTGTAGGGCAGACTGGTAACGAGTCTATGGGTAAACTACATGTGGCTATATCGGCTACAGAGCCGACTGATACGACATTGTATCAGTACCGGCTCCGTGACGCGACATCGGCTATGAACTGGCTACAGGTGACTACATATGGCTACAGATATCCTCCCCCGACTACAGAGCCCACAACTTGCTACATAAATCTTGCCTTGGCTACAGAGGATTTATTTTTCCTGATGGTCTTTTTTCCGCCTTCCATTTGAGACGACCAGTGCGGCCCATGTTACAGTGCTGTATATTCATGTGTATACATGCCCGTCAAGTACTGGACTCTTGCTCGTGTGACGCAGCACCCCATGCCTTTGACTGAGGTCGGTGAGGATGGATGAATATTGACGCCAGGTAAACGCCGCATCGACGTCGTCGTCGCCTTCAGCGGTGTCTGGATGACGAATACTTGGTAACTTGGTGCTGGGATGTTCTCACACAACGGATACACCCTTGCTCTTCAATATCGGCTTGGCTCAGCCGCGGGCTGTGAGCTGGATGAGTGATTCGGTAAATAACTCGGTCTCGGGCATTTCTCACAAAACATTTAACAGATGCGCCCTCGCTCTTCAAGGCTGGGTTGACACTAGTCCTGTTTCAAGCTCAGGTGTCTGATCAGAGTAAAAAGCTTATTACATAATCACGAAATGAGCACACTGCTCCTTGTCGCGCCGTCTGAAAACGCCACAATTGCATTTATATACATGTTCTGTGATCGCTCAAATTTATTTGCATTTTTTGAGTGCCATTTGACGCTGCTGTGGAAGAGTCAAGTTGAAGGGCAAATGTCACATTCATGTCACCTCATTGAACCATGTGCAACAACCCCAATTCAAGCATGTTTAGGGAGATTCTGAAGAGGCAGATCGTCGCATATAAGTACTAATAGTGAGCCTGCCTCAAAAGAAAATGAGAAAAATGCCTTGCGCCGCCAAAACGACGAGAATCCATGGTAAATTCAAACTCCGATGATTATGTAACAAGGTTTTACTCTGATCGGGGCCCCGCGCTTACTAACAGACTTCAACAAATGGAAGTACATCAAAAATTGTTGAAGCGTCTGTCTAGGAGAGACTAGGTTGACACCCACCCTTGCCCCAACTTGCCCATACTTCTTACCACTGTACTGTCTTCTTTATCTGGCCGCGTTTTTCGTGCTCTCTGCCTTCTGCCCTCTGCCCAGTTCCTGCCTGGATCGTACCAAGATCTGCAACGTTAACGCTGCCTCTGGCCCTCTTAGGAAGCGTGGTTACAGAGGACGATGTTCGAGCCCCATACACCGGTTCAGGAGTGATCTTCTCCTATTGATTTCCCGAGATTCGGCGCAGGAATTCGGACAATGCCATTTTGCGCGCTCCCTCTTACATCTTGTGGATCAGGTGCACTGGGCATCGGGTGGCAGCCTGCTTCCGGTAAACTGCTTTCAGTTTCATCTGCCTATGGACACGGCGTTGTTTTATCCTTTTCTTTCATTGAGAAGGATCGGGCCTCCTCGATTGATCCGAACGTACACAGTCACTGAATCAGGCGCACCTCCATTCAATAGAGAGGTTGTGCCCATGCGGCATGCTGCTTTGGGATTGTGCAAAAAGCGGCATGCTGCTTTTTTGCTTTTTCACTCTAAAGGTCATTGTGAATGTGCAATGACATTGGAGAGATGGAATTTGACTACCAGGAAGAATTTGTAAAATGCGGCATGCCGTTTTTGCACAATGCACAAAAGCGGCATGCCGCTGGGCACAACCTCTCTAATGACAGCCTATAGGTATGCCGGCTCATTCGGATCAGCGGACACCTTTCGCTCCTGTCTTGTGATCTTTGTATCGATATAGTTCAAATATACTTGCTTGAACGGTTGCAAAAGAGCTGATGCCAAGTTGAGTCCATAAACCGGCAAAGATCGACTCCATTAACCGACGATGATTCCAGAAATCCTATAAAAAGATACGGAATAGACGATTGGTCTGCATAGGCCTAAGATAAGACTTGGCGCCTGTAGGTATGCCAGCTCATTCGCATCAGCGGACACCTTTTCGCGCGGGTATCCTGTCTTGTGATCTTTGCCGCGCTATTTCAACCGTACTTGGTTGAACGGTTGCAAAAGAGTCGATTCTAAGCTGATTCCATAAACCGGCAAAAGCCAACTCCATTAACCGACGATGATTCCAGCAATCCTACAAAAGCAATGGAATGAAGCCTCGTTCTTCAGGTCGTTGGCCCTAGCTTTGTTCTCCTCCAAGCTCTCAGCATGGTCTTCTCAAAAACATTTTTTCTCCTCGCTCTTTCCCTGTCTGCTGTGGCAGCTCCTCCCTCAACTCTGGTCGCCGGCCCCAGCAGTGGCTGCAGCGCCATCCATATTATCACAGCCCGTGCATCCACCGAAGCTCCAGGCGAAGGCATAATCGGTTCCGTCGTCTCCGCCGTCGTCCAAGGCAGTTCTCAAACTGTCTCTCGTGAATCGGTGAATTACCCTGCGACACTTACGAACTATGACAGTTCGGAGAGTCTTGGGGTGACGGATATGCGCAATAAATTAGCGGCGCAGGCCAGGTCGTGTCCCAACACGAAAATCGTTCTGATGGGGTACTCTCAAGGAGCACAGGTGGCGGGGGACACCATGGTTGCGGATGGTGCTGGTGTCAGCCAAGGTGAGGGTGATTCTCCATGTTTCATTCACCACAATGCTAAATATCCTCTCCTAGTCGCTGCTGTTATTTTGATGGGTGACCCGGCACATGTAGCAGGAGAATCCTTCCAGAAAGGTACGGCTTACTCGGTGAGGTTTCTTCTGCTGAAAATTCTTGTAGGCACCGCAAACAACAGGAACGGCATCTTTCCTCGCTCGGATCACGGCCTCGAACAATTTTCAGCTGAAATCGCCTCCTTCTGCGATACTGGGGACGAGTTTTGTGCCAGCGGAACTAGCCTCGCTGTGCACCTCGGTTATGTTCAGGAGTACGGCTCTCAAGCGACAGCTTTTGTATTGGGCAGGATCGGAGGCTAGGTGTAATCAGTGACTACGATGAAGCAGTTCCTCGGATGTTTCGTTCTCCTATATACTATGTGGTTACTCTTTTCAGCACAAAACATTCTCATTCCGGTATCGCATTTGATCACCATCTTTTAGGAAAAGCTAGCATCTCGATGTCTCTATCGATATCACCATGGCTCATCTACTCTCTTTAGGTGACATCGAGCAACACATAACCTCTCGCAGAACTCGAACTTGCGCAGGCTGACCATCCACATCGCTCTTCGCCATCCATCTCGGCTCCTCTCGGACTGCCACTGACTATGCGTCTCCCTGAGCACTCCTCTTCACGCTGCACAGCGCTATAATTACGCTCCCATTGTCCTTCCGGTACCATTGAGGATTTCGATGAGCTCGACTGGGGATATTTGGACACGACTTGGAAACGCGCGCGTAGTTCCCGGACTCCAGTGCTTGCATTTCATTATGCACTGCCATTTTTCTGTGAACAAGATGGAGAGCGAGATCCGCAAAACGGTGCATGAGAAAGACACGCGCGTGAAAGTGGATGTCTCTGCTGCGGAGCTCAAGGATATTCACACACGGTAAGTGGCTGTCGTCCAACACATGCCTTCATTCACGAGCTTCAACCCCTTAGGCGTTTGAACTGTCATGGATTCCCCTAGTAGCGATCAAAACTGCGTACGCTATTGATGAACCGCTTTTGGACAGGATTCCTGTCGATGAATTGAATTCTCCGGATGGCTTCCTTTCGGTACTTGTGGGCCTCGCCTTTCAGCTTTTGCGACTCAACCCTCTCAGTGTTGCGCTCACCTGTTTTTCAGGGGCTGCTTTTCCCATATTCTCCCGCGTTCAAGATCTCGTCTCTCCATGAACAGGGGCTCAACGTCGTCAATTCTTCACCGTAGGCCCGTTTCGGAAGCTGATTAAATTCGCCTCTGGCCCCCACAAGTCAACGCCAATGGTTCATTGCATTAGTCACAGCCGCTTGCGGTGAAAAAGAAATACACCTTTGCGCGATTTGGACGACTATAATATTTATAAACACACATACCCATGCACCCCAGATCTAGCCCTTGACCGTCCGAAAAAGTCTTGTAGAGAGGTCAATATTGATCCTGGCAACATTCTGGGCAGTTGTTGTCCCCAGTTCCAGGAGCTCAAACTGTGAATCTCTCATGACGTGTCTTTCTTTAGATACTGGTGCACGCTTCCAACCTCCCCTGAAATACTAAGGAAAATTGAAATGTTTGCAGTTTACGGAGAAGTAGTTTGGAAGTAGTATAAGTAGGTTGGAGAGGTTCCAGGGATGCTGGGAGGCCATATGAATGTTTGGAAGGTTACATTTTCGGTCAAGACTGCTGCGCAGTGAGTTCTCGGCATGAAGTGCGTGAGAGTGGAAAGATCTTATAATCGCATGGTAGTCCAGGCGGGAATTACCAGGATGGGCACCGCGGCCCGGGGCCAGCGTGACCGTTACGTTACTGCACAACCTCGGCTCCGCTCCGTTGACAGATGCCAGCTAGCAGGCGCACGTCCATAAAATCGCCAGCTTCGCTGTAGCTCACCGTCACACCAATCCCCCGTCATTTGTCGAGTCAGTGCGCACTCTCCGTTTCAGTACCTTATCGACCGGAAAACCAGATTCGAAAGGCCAGAATGGCAGAGACATGCACGGTAGAGTTCCCCCAAGAGCTCGAGGATCTCATTATAGACCATATGCACGGCCAAAAACATGCTTTGGCCACCTGTGCGCTAGTGAGCAAAGCCTGGCTCAGATCCAGCCGCCATCTTCTCTTTGAATGGGTCGGTTTACGCGACCACAACTGGGTAGACTTTCTACGACTTTTGAACTCTCCCCTCGCCACCTTCGCCAGGGCTATTCAGACACTTGATATCGAGGTCTCCGACGGTGCACCAGGCCCTACGATCGACGACGAACTGATCCCTCACGACGGCGCATCGGACCTTATGATCAACGAACTGATCCCTCAACTACCTGTGTTCCCATCCCTCGGACGACTCCGGCTGGCTGACGTGAATTGGAACAAATTATCGGCTGCGTCAGTTGCCTCTTTCCCTGGCGTCTTTGCCAACATCACGGAATTCGATCTCCACCACATCTCGTTTGAGACGCCGCACCAACTGGCCACCCTGGTGTCCAGTTTTACACACCTCCAGAAGTTATCGCTGCACACGATCGTAACAAGGAACGAGTCGCGGCAGGAGCAGCCACACCCGCCTATTGTACCTTGCAATCTGGAGTCTGCGCGCTTCGCATCCGGGCGTGGCTACAGCGCTGCTGTCGTGGATCATTTTCTTGGGTGGCTGCACGTTGGAGAGAGGCCTCCTTCTATCCGTAATCTCGAGCTCGGGATACTGCAGGCGCGAAATCTTCCCGCTGTCGGAAGCCTGCTCCACGCGTTGGGTCCCACACTGCACGAACTCGATCTGGCGTTCACGTATTATGTCGTTCCCGGTATGCGCATCTCATTTGAGATTATCAAGATGGCTCATCTACTCTCTTCAGCCCACATCGAGAAACACATTGACCTTTCGCGCAACACGGGCCTGCACAGTCTCACCATTCACATCGGCCTCCGCCGTCCCGGCTTCTCCCGGACCACCACTGACCATGCGCCCTGGGCGCTCCTCGTCGCGCCGCACAGCGCCATAATGACGCTCACCATCGTCCTCATGGTCGATGTTATTGAGGATTTGGACAAGCTTGACTGGGGGCATCTGAACAAGACGCTGGAGACGCGCCCCCAGTTCGCGGGCCTGCAGCGCTTGCAGTTCATCGTGCACTGCCGCCCCTTCTCCGTTGACAAGATGGAGGGCGAGATTCGCGAAAGGGTGCGCGGCAGGACGCGCGCGGGAGAGTGGATATTTCTGTGCTGTGAGCTCAAGGATATTTACACACGGTAAGCGTGTTTCGTTCAACAAGTGCCTTGATTCACCAGCTTTTGCTTAGGTCTTGAAACGTAACAATTTGCTCAGAAACAACCATTATATATATCGATCCAAATAACAGAAACACTAACATTGTGTACGATATTGTGTCGGACTAAACCCTCTTTGGAACGAATTCTTATCCTTAAATTTAAATCCTGTGAGGCAGTCTCAGTTGTAAACCCACTCTGCACAACTAAAATCGGCTCAGCCCCATAATTCTGGGGTATGCCCACTAACTTTAGGTAGTGGGTCCGGTAGCGCCCTATTTAAGTATGCAATTTCCCACGAACTTTCGGCCGACCCGAAAAATCCGAATATGGCGCGATTTGCTTGTCCATGTTCCTGGATCTGTCTACTGTTTCTTTAACGCAACAAGGTGGACCTTTGGTGGACCTCCGCTTCGCTGAGTTCGAGCATGAAGAACCGAACTCGCCGCAACAAGTGGCACAAGACGCCAACAGATTTTCACATCCAAGCTGCACTTCAATGTCACATCGTGGGTGGCCAAGATATGCAGTATACTGTATCGGCTGCCAACCGAGGATGGTCGGAGCCGAGCGCTCTAATACAACGTCTAACACATTTGCATCGACCATCGCCTGCGCATTACTATCCCCCCCCTAGAACTCGGACACCTAAAAGATTGGTCGATATAATTTTATGCAAGGGTTCTAGGCCCAAGCCGAGTGGCTAGATCTTTAGTAATTTGTCTTTTACCTTGATACTAAATTTTATTTCATGAGAAACGGGTAAGAATTGGGCAAACGGCGTCGTTTTTTCGGACGTGGTCAGGTGTCCGAGTTCTAGGTAACACGTCAAATTCTGAGTGCTGGCCTCGTATATAACCACCTTGGGGTTGCAGCACCTCCAAACTTCATAGGGTGAGCCAGTTCAACAGGGACTATGGTATACACGAAGGAGTGGCCAAGGCAACATCAGGGTGGTCGACAGCAGCATGCAATTTCTTACCATCATTTCTGACAATTGCGAGATCAATTTGGCAGGCATGCCATGATCTCTGGGTCCATTGTGATGGCTACAAGTCAGCTATGCCTCTGAATTTTTACATGGGCACTTTTACGATGTCAAGGTACCCTCTAGATGTGTTCACGAGGCAATATGACTCTAAGCGGAGAGCCTAAAACCTTAAAATACGCAAAATTAGTGAAAATCACCCAAGTTGTCAACTTTCCCAGTGATACATATCCTTTGGAGATGGGATTTCAAACATTTTGCTCTGTATATCTCTAAGGGGCCTTCTGACGTCTACTTTAAGCCAACCATCTCAGAAATTGATCCATTATTGGACGAGAAATCTTTGTTTATCCGAGTTCCAGGTTTGTCCGGAGCGGTGGGGGGGGGGGGGGGGTAGTACTAGATTTCGCAATACCCTTGAGGGCGCATGCCGCACTGATGATAACATCGTCATTTTCGTCGCTGCAGGACCTTTAGCACCGAAATCGAGCATGGGGAATCAAACTCGCCTTAACATAGGCACAAGCCGCCCAACAGAGGTTCATATTCAAGATGTGCTTCAATGTGCAGTCGTGGTTGGCCAAGATCTGCAGCAGATCGGCTGAATGGATACTAAATTCTGTCCCTCAGAAATCCGTGACAGTCCTCGAACATACTTTCAACTAAAATTATTGGCTTGGAATTGGTTTTGAGCCAGTTCTTACCAAGAAGAGCACTACCCGGAGGCTCTAACCTTACCACCTTACTGTAGCTGAACATCTGGGATTGGGACCAGGAAACATCCTTGAGGTTTGCTGGAGTTGGGCCACTGCTGCAACGCTGATTACAACAGATTGGAGTTGCAGGAGATTTAATGTATGGAAGCTTCAAGTTGTGTCTGAGAGGACACTCTGCCAAAATGAAGCAACCTCCTCATTTATAGCCACTGAGAAATCGATCTACCAGAGTTGTGAGTGCGCGGAAAAATTCCAGTTTTACACCGCCAAAGCACTTGGGTGGACACAGGCTGAGTCTAGGTTCAATCCTAATATCATTATATGATGATTATTAACACGCCTGGGGCACCGGTAAAGCTTCACTAAGACGTCGGTACACTGAAATTAGAAATGTATAAGTAACCTGTCAATTAGTTTCGCCATGCATGGGAAAGCTAAGTAACTTCCGATAAGCCATGCCTACGGTGGCCGTTACCCGCCAGCTTCGTTTAAGCGAGAGAACCATGATGCCATCAGTTGTGCACTGCTTCTCCGGCGCCACTCCCGGCGTGCCTCCGTCCATTGTCCTTCGCCACTCTCCTCTGCGAGCTGAACAGCACCTCAGTCGCCATAGCTGAGTTGCCAGTAATATAAGTTGTTGAATGATCCTGCACATATGTATTTTTCAGTATAAGATTCAGGGTCTCAGCGGGTTGCCACCGAAATGTAACGCTGTCACATCATGTCACACTTGTGATCCTCGTGTCGATCCGTCGATCAATTCCATTGCTTCAATTTTTGAATGCGGTCGTGGCCGGATGAACACAACAAGGTTTCGCACTGCTCGAGCTGCCAAAGCACCCCACCCAAATCCAAATTAAATAATGCACTGGGTGACCGGGAAGTTGGAACTCCGAACACTTCTAGGTTGCCGACAAGTTGGCGACGGCTCAGATGTACCCGCGATGTGTCTGTTGGGGTCCATTAGGGCCCACTGTCAGGGGCCTCACAGGCGAGGTCGTGTTGAAGCACTTAACACTGTCTTATCCTCTCTAATCTCACCACCATTGGACAACCCCCAAGCTCATGGCACAAATAACAAGCAACTCGCCAACTCAAAATCAAAATCTCGAGCACTATGAACACTTGATAGTGTGCTATCGACAAGACAACGGAGGTAAAATCCGACCGAAATGAACTCAAAATTTGGGGTCAGTAATCAACACTAATTGTTCAACTTTAGTTGAACTTTGTTTGGATTAGTGATGCTCATGGCTTGGCTTCAAGCCAAGAAGCCAAGAAGCCAAAGCCGTGGCTTGACCAAGCCAAGCCAAGCCAAATTCTTGGCTTGAGCACGGCTTTGGCTTTGGCTTGAGGTCTACGAAGCCAAAGCCAGGGCTTCAAGCCGTGGCTTGGAGGCCAAAAAATGCTCGTGCGCAAATGAATCTTTGAGTTGAACTTGAACCGAATTTGATTTCCGGTGATCACGGCACATCATATTTGTCTTTGATGTCCTGCGACCTTGCCTCAGACCCTCATGATATTTGTTTCGTGCCTGCGGCTCGTCAACTGCCCGACTCCCAAACGGATAAACGGGTGCACGGACCACTGATACGCATTTTCTTCGGCAGGGATCACAATCAGTAAGCGGCGCAACCGATTGAAGGCTGACATCGTCGAGGCGTTACAAGTTCTCAAATGTATGATATGCCGTGATTTGATCTTCCGGAAGTCGGCTCTGGCAGATGATGCGGAAGATGATTCGGAGAATGAGGAGAATGAGGGTGACGAGAATGAGGGTTGGGATGCTCTTTTGGCCGATGACCCTGATAATTATGACCCAGACTATGAAATGAACATTTAATATATACATACCACACGACAGCCTACTATATGGTCTCTGAAGCCCCGGCTTAAGCCAAAGCCAAGCCAAGCCAAGCCCCCGTCCATGGCTTTGGCTTTGGCTTGAAGAATCTGAAGCCAAAGCCAGGCTAAGCCAAGCCAAAGCCGGGGTTTCGAAGCCAAGCCAAGCCAAAACATCACTAGTTTGGATCCATTCCGAAACTGACTGTTCAACCTAAATCCCTCAAGAACCAAGGTAAATTAAACACCGAAATGGAACTCTCCACTGGATGCGTTTGAGTTTGGCTCTCGCGACAAAAGCATGAACACGATGACACATAAGAACTATTTACTTTGAGTGCCATATGTACCCTTTTTGTGTGGTTAGCCCAGTTTGTACTTGTGCTATCCAGAGAAATGTCTTGAAAATTCACCAAGAAAGTTCAAGATCCTGCAAGATCCGGTGTTAAAAAATCTGAGGCTGACTTTGCTTGACTTTGTTTGAAGAAAGACAAATATTCTACATAGTTTTTATTGGCGCGCGGTTTTTTGAGGTCCAGGCTGTCCAGCATCCTTAAAGGTCACATATTGAGCTAAAACGAATCAATTCACTTCATATTTTGCCCAAAATGTCTGAATCGTTCCTTGGAATTTTTCTTGTCGCACCCGAAGGTCTCGCAAAGGAGTATTTGTAGAACATCTCAGAGAAAACATGTCTTGTTGAGAAAATATTCATAGCACTTATTCAGGCCGGTTTCTGGTTGCAGGAATCTCTTACCCGAGCAATATGATGGTCCTCATACACCTATTAGCATATCAAAAGATCTTGTGTGTTACCCTGAATTTCCTAGGCCATTTGTCCTAGAGGGTCCTCCGAGCACCTTTCTGGCTGTTGGTCAAACAGAAAATTAGTAAAACTGTGAAGGGACCTTTTTTCGGGTTTAAAATCCGCATAAATAAAATCTCAAATTGGCCTGAGCAACACCAGAGCCCATGTAAATGTTTTGCTTCAAACGCACCTGTTGCACCGCACAATACTCCCCTCTCTTCCCTGACATCATATATCACAGGTCCGACACCATAGTACACACATGTTAGCAGTAAATAATTCCCTGGAAATTTGCCGGGGCCACTGAATCGACATACCTCTAGATTGGACTTTTTTGCATCATACAAAAAGTCAACTTTCTGCATTGTGATCCTCGGAGTGACCTGATTAATACTTTGAGACCTCATTAAAATCCTATGAATCCTCCCAATCATTGAGGGAATTTGTGGTATTTTTAAAGCCTGAATTCTACGCAGGGAGACACAAATGAAGGTGAGTTTGTTACTGCTCACATGCTCAAAAAACTGCACAGCCTTGTCAACAGTGGCGGCGTCTTGACAAGGCTGTGCAGGAGATTTGCTCGTAACTTACCTCCTCCTTTGCTTTTATACTGTCCCCTGCAACGGCCCGGGACTCAACAGAAATGTATCCATTTCAGCGGAATCTATTTGTCTTCTCGTTACCGCCACTCTTCTTGACATTATTACTCCCGAACTGGGAAGGCACTGCTGGCTTTGTGCCTCCTACCAGACATGAACCACAAGGCTTTGCAAGAATACATTCTGTATGCCGGGCACCATCCTGCAGGCGGACTGCGAGACAAGCCTCGGAAGTAGGTGCCATGACAATCATGATAGACAACTCTTGATTTCATAGTTGGCGGCCTATCTTCCACTCAGCCTAAGGTGATTCCCTCGGGCGGAAGGAGCTCCCTGTTCCTGGACAGGTATGCTCCCTATTGTTCCCGAGTGCGCATCTAACTCTCGAGCTACAGTGGGTGTCGAATCAACGAATGACGAGCTCTGGGAGCGTATCTTCGTGGCCGCACTCTGCTGCTCCAAGGAAGAGGGACGGAGACCTTTGTCGGCGGCCAGCTTAACCGCGTGGTTTGTCTCTTCGTTGTTTATTCGCAAATCGAGTCCTTATCATGCAGCATTGGAACGCAACCCATCCTCTCTTCAATTTGACAATCACATACGGAACTCAGCGGCGGCAGCAAAGACATGGGCTTGTGAACGAACGTTGTACCGAAGCCCATGTATTATTGACCCTTCGATTTCTTTTACTGTACTTTGTACTTGACCCATAAAATGTTTGCTACTTGTATACCCTTGGATCGGTAAATCAACGTAACGATTTATATAGAAGCACATGCAGTATTAATGAATCATGAAAGTTTCACATCGATATATTGCACAGACTTATATGTATAATACATGGCTAAAGAGCAATGAGTCCCAAGCGCGTGCACAAGTCATCGCATTCATGCTCAATTCTGAAGTCTTCAATGCCAAGCTTCCCCCCGTCATCGTAACATGTGTCACCTGCCGTTCTTGAGCGTAATTCAGTAGGAGAACCATCGACAAATAAGATGATTGGAACTTACGACGATGTCTGGAAGTAGAAAATAAATGGCCCACCACCCTCTTCTGGATCAAGCCAGAAATCTATACAACAGTAAATGAATAGCGCACACAGTGGATATAATGACTTACACAAGAATCGATGGTATACATAACTCCTCCAGACTTTTCGTATACGAAATGGGAGAACGCCTCCAAGAGAGAATGGAATTTTCGGTTTTTGGCGTCATCGGTAATATTCTTGGTGTCAATCAATTCAGAGCGAAGGTCGTGGCGGGTATAGAGCCATGTACGATGATGAGCTTCAGCGCTGGCTTGTAGGATCTCCAATTCCGCTAGTGATAAATCTAAAATAACTTGAGCAAATCACGAACGTGAAAATTTTGAATGAACACGAACAGTATGTTGAGTCCGTGGATTCTGGGTTGGACTCCAATGAAAAGTGCTTTGCCTCAAGTAATGTCTCGAATTGTTCCATCAGGTCCTTGGCGTCAGCAAATCGGGTGACCTCTTGAGTAGGGTAATCAATCTCATCGCTCTGTTTCCTCTTCGAGAAGTCGAGAAGCAAAACATCTTTGCTGTCCTTACGTCTCGAGTAGCGGAGTGTCGCCTGAGTAATTTCAACACGGCTGGGCAATGATGAAAGCAGAATGCTTACCAGTTTAGTATCAAATGGGCCGTAGACAGTTGTCTCTTCGCCCGCTTCGATGCCCAAGATGTGATTGAATGCTGCCCCAGAATAGCGAGTATAACCCCGAGGAATGCAGTCAGTCGTAGACGAGGTGGGGTCACAATTGATTACACCGCAGCCAAGTCGAACGTGAAATGCCTGGGACCGGGATTCTTCTAGGACTCGAAGTGAGAGGAGGATATGCAAGATAAAAAACTGCGCACCACCAGATTGTGGGACCAGAGGAGGAGACGATTCCAATTTGGAGGCTGGAGGATCTGAAGTCGTCAGAACGGGCTTGAGACCAATTTTCTGACAAATGCTGTTGCATTTGTGCTGGCGTTTGAATTCCTCGACACCGGTCAGACCCTTATCGCCAATATTGCTGTCACCGTCGCGGCTGGATGAAAGGGGTGAGCCATGAGCAGCTGGCAAAGAAAATGGACAACATACGTGTGCTGCATTATATCAAACAAAACCAGTTCATCTGATCCACGGACGCCATGAACAAGGTGTGGTTCCTTTATACCTGGGTAATATAAACGGCGTTGAATTATTACGACTCAAACAATACAAAGGAGTAGTACCTTGAATGTCAACGAAGACGAGGTACCCCTCCGAGTCCTCCAATGAAAAATGGGCGAGAGCGTCACAGGTAGCGCCGAAGAGATCGCTGTTGCTCCCAGCAACATCGGTTCCAGAGAACTTGATTGTGTTGGTGGTGCTGAGTAGAGGGTCGACGAGCCAAGCATGGTGTTTCCGAGGTCCGGAGGTAACATGAAGGATGAATGATTGTGCAGCACGGAAATCTAGGATGAGATTCTATGAGTAAGGTCGAAGAATCTTGAGAGGACAAACGCACCTGCAATGGAGACGCCATGTGCCTTGGCTTGCTCCTGGAACCTCGTTAAGCAATGGGCGACTTGTTTCTGGCACAGAAGTTCAGCTTTGAGGTGGAAAATGTTGTCTTGTGGAGTCGGAGGACGGCCACCGATGTCGTAGAATGACTTGGCAGCATATTGGCGCCTCTCGAAAGTGAGCTGCAACATACATATAAGCAACAACAACGAGGACAAGAAACAATAGCTTACGATGCTCATCTGTTTTGTATTCCCGGAAGCAGAACTATCCTGTCGAACTGACACCTCGGTGGAGACAGAAGTCTCAGTCCATACCACAACTCCGGCACCATCCCTGGTGCAGTCGATCCGCGAAACAAGAAAACTGTCCTCAGTTCTCTCAACAGTAGAGCGGTAGTGATTCGCTCCGGCAGGGACGAGAGCAAGACCTATAGAATACGAGATGAGTTGGGCGCCCAGAATCAAGCAACGAGACTTACGCTTGACACTGCTGGATGCCAACGATGTGGCCTTACGCTTAGACCCGGTGACGAAAGTAATTTCACTGTCATATTCGGATTCCTGACGAAGAAAATGATCAGTCAGCAGCCACAGACGGGATAATGGATGAAGGTGAGTGAAAGACCTTGTTAGAAATAACAGGCGGATAATTGACGACTGCATGAAGATCCAGAAGGCTGTTTTTACGCTCTTTCGGAGCAACCCTGACCCCTGTGCTCTGCCGCCACAGGTCCCCCAGCGTTCCGGAAGTATGCGCGGAATCTAGGACAGCCCCGCAGGAGGCATATTGGAACATGACGTCGCTCCTGATTAATCCGTGAGTGTAATTGCAGTGGAGAGAAAGTATTTACACCTACACTTGAATGCGGGTGCCGTATTGGTCGACATAATGAAGGTCAATAGCGGCCACGAGTCCCGCCACGACCTTGTAGAAGGGAACATTTTCATAAAAATCACGAATGATGGTAAGAAACCCGCTGTTCTTCTCCGAGGCTCGGGCATTTGAATTGGTTACTTTGGAGAGCTGGGAGACGGTTGAGTAAATAATGGGAACGGAAGCAAGAAGTCAGTTGACTGACCCTGATGTGAATACGGGGAACCGCCGGTTGATTGGCAGCCACTCCACGGATTTTGGACTTTGCTACAAGGTCAGGGTTGACCACATTGGCCACCGTGTTCGCATGAGCATTGCTCACAGAGGCAAGAGCAATGCGGGCTCTCTCTTGAAGCTATAAATAATCAGCCCACAACCCCAGACAAGGAACTTTACGACGTACCTCTGGATTATTAGTGAGCGGGGGTTGAGCTGGGGGGATATATTGACCTGGGTCGCGTGGGTGTGGCGGATTTGCGATGGCATTCGAGACATGGGCAATAGCAGCATCTTTGTAGGAGTGAGTTAAGTGTACCAAAAAACAAAAAAAAACAAAAAAAAATCAGTCACCTCGGTCTTGACAAGAGCCGCAGTCATTGCCGTCTTCCATGAATCGAAAAGTAGTTCCACAACCACGGCACGCACCCCAGTCCGAGTTACGGTGAGCATCACGGTCTTGGCAGCGTCCACAGAGATCCCCAGTAGAAGCAAGGTAGCGGTACTTTCTCCCGCAGCCGGTACACAGAGCCATTTGATAGTTAGAGGGAAAAGAAAAGACACAGACACTCGAAAGTCTGTGGTTATATACTTGCAGCCAGAGCCACCATTGTCGACACCCAATTACCATTTTTGAACATACTTGCGGCGCTTTGTCCACAACCCA
This sequence comes from Mycena leptocephala, assembly GCA_029378395.1. Lineage (NCBI taxonomy): Eukaryota > Fungi > Basidiomycota > Agaricomycetes > Agaricales > Mycenaceae > Mycena > Mycena leptocephala. The sequence continues at coordinate 70,418 of JARJLF010000382.1, forward strand.
ATTACCACTTGTGGCACTTTGATGATTTTGAATGTGAGCGAGACGCTTTGGCAATTCCAGGCCACCATTGTTCGGGAACTTTACGCGTCAAAAATTGACGCAACGCGACAGGCTTTCGAGAGTCAAAGAAGGCCTAATATAACTCAGCTTGATGGTCCCGTATACAGTAGTGCATAGAAACTTGGTAGTAATCGAATGAATTAAGATTTAAAGTGAATATACAAGTATTCTACTAGAGCTGGCTAATCATTGCCGTGAAAACAGCCCAGCCATTGACGGCGCTGACTTCAGGTGAACCAATCCCGGCATACAAGCTCTCGCATAGCGCAACCATCTCGTCGGTACCGAACTGGAAAAGGCCGGGGAGCATATGCTTCTCAATCAGGCTGTCGACAACGGTAAGATCCACAGGAATAAGCTGATCACGCCCACCCCATCTCTCTGGGTGTCTGTAGAAATCTCCGTGTGTTCCTCCAGTTGGAAGTAACTTGTTCTTCTGGAGGCGAACATGATGACGGCTATTTTCACGCTTGATGTTGTCGAGACGCAGCTGCACAATCTTAGCCCAGAGCCATAGTGCGACACCTCTGGTTTCAAAATAAATATATAGCATAATCAAGCAGATAATGAGGGACGCACTCATGAATTGGATCCTCTGGATGAAAGCCGGCCGCAATTTTACCAGTTTCATAGGTGTACTTGACGTTCGCGAGTTCCTTCTCCCAAATGGGGCGCCATCCGCGTTCACGAGTAATATTGTACACGCTCTTGACGGATCGGTGAGCCGGTATGGCGTCAAGCTCGAGGCCTGGAAGGAATATCTGCCTATTGCGAAGATTAGTTGGGCTACTGTTGTTGAGGAAGAAATACCTCAATGAAGTCTGAACTGCAGCTAGTTGACCGGTTTCACTACCCATGTCACTGGTAGTCTGGAGTGGCATGCCTGTACATGCAATGTTATTGACAATTTACTGAATTAATGAAGATTGAAGGTACCCTTTTTATCCCGTACCGTGAGCAGGTACAACACCGGAGGTACGTCTGCAGTGCGGGAGTTGGGAACCGTCCAAAGATTTAGCTCTTCACGCGCATATTTGTCGATAATACCGTAGATGGAAATCCCCATAGACAGGAGAATCTTCTCGTGGCCATCGAAACACCACTCCTCATTGGGGCCGGCAGACCAGAGACCACGAGTGTGGACTTTCTTGGCACCCGGCTTGCGCATGTTGCTGGCGTCGCGATTAACAGCCCCGTGAATGTCGTCTATGAATTTCCTGGGAGCAGTTAGCAAAATAAAAGCCACCAAATATTATAGGCTACGCACCGAGGTATGTGGATCCTCTTGACAGAGAGCTTCTCCTTGATTTTGCGCCCTCCCCAGCGTGCAAGGGGATCTTCCTCCGTGACCGCCAGAATGGCAGCACCCTTCTCGACGTCGGTGAGACCAGAGTGGCGAGTGGTCCGAATTTGATGTGTCTTAATTATGCGCTCGATGCTGCGAACACTACGAGATGATAAGACCCTTGTCTACGAATAACAGAAATGGTACGGACCTGATGATAATTCCACGGTCATTGAGCAGCTCTGTTGGTATGTCGGCTTGCTTTCTACCATCGTCAATATATTGTTGAATCCATTCAGGGAGGTCGGGATATTGGATCGCTGTCGCATCATCAGTTAACTCGCAGCCGGTGGCAAGTGGCATGGCCCACCGAGCAGCTGGGAAGAATGTTGATTTCCTCCAGTTGGGTTGTTTGCAGTACCCTTGGCACGATCAGCAGGCATCAAGAGGAAAATAGGGATGGAGCGGAGGAGATTAGGTAGAGAGTGAAATGTAGTACGAAGCAAGTTCTGGCTGTGATGGAAAACAATAGAAGGCGGATTTTGATTGTATTTGTTGACTAGTAGAAAAGCCACCACAAGAACCTGTAGGAGCTCCCAGGCCCAGGATTTCATGAATTAATACGCATTATGGAAGGGAAGCGTAGTCGCGACGTGTTTCACAACGCGACTTGTCACAAATGTGACACCACGCGACATGAGATTTCGGTGGCAAACTTGCAGTATGATAAAATCTTAATTGCTATCTACCACATTAATACTACTTTAACTCACTGAGAAATGCCTTCTTAGCAGACGGTCGCAACAGAGGGGAGAGGAGGAGACTCAGGAGAGAGTGCGAGAACAATGGGCCGGAGGCCCATCAGTGTGGCGCCGGATAAGGCGGTGCGCAACTGATGGAATCATGATGCTGTTGTTAGCCGTCGCTAAATGAAGCTGGCGGGTCCCGGCCACGCTACATGCCGAAGGGGTAAGTAAAGTTAAAAGCAACCTAAGTTACTTTATTCACTCTCAAGATAAAGTGCACCTGCTTCCTGTGCATGAGTAATCCTCGGCCATACGCGAACTGTCAACACGACGGCTTGATCTTTGCTTGAAGCGTCTTACCAGGACTCCGAGAGTGATGATAGAAGCCAGGCGGGCGCGAGAGCCTGATCGCCGCATGAGACCGGCCTAATCGTTAGTAGCCGGGGCGTACACACACCTGGGGCCGATGAATCTCCATCGTCAGCGAACTTGAGAACTTGAATGTTGGAGAAATGTGTGGCGTTGTAACCGGGAAATGGCATCTGTGAAGATCTGTGAGCCCAATGAACCAAAATAATATGTTGGACATATCGTGTAATGTCCTCCTTGAATCCATTTCGGCAAGAGGTATCGAGGAATTTCGGTGCGATGAGTTGGTTAATTATTTCGAACCGCTGTCACATGCTTGCTGGGCTGTACGAAGCAGGCACAGATGGAAAGTCTTGTTTTTCAGGGAAAATGACATTACGGCACAAGAAAAATATTATTGTATCACCTAAAAATCTCGATCGCGCAATTGTCGGAAGCCCATTCGCCTCGCAATAATGTATGTTCGTCTTCGTGGGCCTCTGCAGCGCTACTCGCTGGACCCATTTGTTTCGTCCTCGTCAACTTCCAACAAGACCTTCCCTTCGGGCGTCAAAGATGCAATGTATTCTGTGTTTTCAGCGATGACGGTGAGGTTATTTAATGGGCACTGTGACCGCGCAATGAGATCCGTGACGGTAGGAAGGATGGATTCCGAAACTTCTATAAAGTCCAGCACAGGTAGGGTGAGGAGATCTAGAAGCTGCCGCTGCGGAAGTGGAAGGGGAGAGGCCCATCGAAGAAGAGAGAAAGATCGGAGATGATGGTGTTGGATCGGGGAGATGATGCGTTCAGAGCCATCTAAGTCGGTCATTTGAGCTGTGAGACAGCCGAGGTTGACCGCGCTGCGCAAGATGTACACGACGTCTGCGGGAGATCCTCCTTTCAAAACGCAAAGAGACGTCAGTTGTTTCCAGGGAAGCTGGAATTTATCGGGGGTTATTGTAGGGGTTATTCCCGACAAGGTCATTGCCTTCAACTTTGGGGCTATCAGTGGCCAGTCGGCCGCAGGGCTGGAAGAGTGCGATGGCCAAATGTGGAGATCACGAAGCGAGGGCAATTCTCCCTGGATTTGAGGGAAATCGGCCAGATGTATCTTCAGCACCAGCGCTTGCCAGCGTCTCTGGTGGGGTAGAATCGCATCGATGTACTCACGGATAACCGATACACCTGGCGCACGACGGTAATCTGTAATTGTAATGGATAACGGGCATTCGCGGGAGCGAGTGAGCCATGTGTCGAGGAGTTGAAGTCGTGTATGGGAGAAGTGGGTTATAGTCAGTGAGATAGAGGTCCAAAGCCAAGGGGTGGAGAGGGCAATATGACGCCATTTCTGGCAAATATGCCCCAGGAACAACGGAGAGGTGGGGCTCCCAGGTGTGGCGTCCGGGTCAAGACTTTGCAGGAAAATCTCAGAGACGATTTCGTGGGGAAGGGTCAGAACAGGATAGATGTAGGTGGCGAGATGGGATTTCAGAATTTTCCGCTCAAGCCGCAACTTTTCGATGGAGCTCTTAAGAGCAGCTATCTCAGATTCGATTTCGCATATTCGACCACGAGTGAAGGTGAGTGAGAACAGGTGCATAGGAAGGGCGAGCGGAGTAGTCATAACCGACGCAAGCTTTCATGTAGGATTTCGTGAGCCACGAATCAGGATTAAATTGAATTGAAGCGTACCACTGCGAAAACTAGACTGTAGTTCTTCTGCTGCTATCAAGCGTCAACGAATCTCACAGTCCCTCGAAGACGTCAAGTTGAGCTCGATAAGCGTGCGCTGGATAGGAAGTATCAGCGGTTGACCAGCGGGACGCTCAAGCCAGGCGATTCGGATGTTTATGTTTTCGAGGATGAAAGTCGGGGAAGAAAGGAGTTTCGTGGGAAAATTGGCCGGCAATCATTTGGACAAGTTCCTCCCGCTTCCCGCCATCTCGCCGCGCGCCTCCATTTTCCAGCGCCATAGTCAAGTGCTCTTCTTGTATTCGCAAGGAACTCGTCTCGCCTCAGCGCTATACCGCTCCTGGGCTCAGACGCTTCCTTCCTCCGGGTTCGGCGTCTGAATCGAACGGTTCTCTTTTGGAATCTCCCTTTTGCGGTGTGCGTATTCACTGCTGGCAGTCCATTTCGCAGCGCGAACTCTCTTTGCAGGTGTCTTCTGTCTCCTCGGAGAAGACTCACCACGACCCGCACGCCGTCGTTCCCCACCCTCTTGCCCTCTGCCGCCGCCCCTATGCTACTCCGCCGCTACGCCATGCCGCCGCCGCTCCCACCGATGCCGCCGCGCCCATCCCACACTGCCCATCGATGCTGACATTGGCGTGAGCCATGAACCTACCCTCGCCCTCTTGCTTGGCCCCACCTCATCCATTTCTGGGCTTGACTCAATACCCGCCCGCCAAACATTGGCAGAAAATTCCAGTCGTCAAGCAAATTCCTCTACCTCTGCTGTAGCACCTCAACGCGGTTTGCCCTTCGTCTTCTCTACTCCAGGTCTGTTCACATCCCATTCTTTTCTACTTTTCGCTCCAAAAACATTTCCCGCTCACGTCCCCCCCAAACCTCAGTTATTTGCCATATTCTCAATTCTATCCCAAAGAAACTCAACGAATGCAGCGCGTATACGACGAAGCTGGACGGTTTTCTGTTGGGAAGGTGGGTAAATCCTCTTAAATTCCTCGCCACTCCGCCCTCTCCCTCTCTCCTTTATCTCACATCCTAATTACAAACGGACTTGCACCCGCCGTCGTTTCGCCGTACCTCATTGTGCGACGGCGCGACAAAGTTTGGCCGACTCACTGCCTTCGTCTCCGCACTCGCGCATTTCTACCATCGCCCTCACCGACGGCGTCCTGGACGCTGCGCGCCGCGGTCGAAACGGTGCGTAATATCATCTCACTCCCTTTCCTTTCTTTGCTCACGCTTCTCCCAGATCCTTTGGGCGCTGTCCCATCCACGCGATTCCCCAGAGCTGCCTGCGCGCCCTCCGCTTCCGCTGACGATGAAACGGTAGCTACGATGCTGATAGCTGCGCGCCGACCTGCTACGCAACTGCGGCGACGTCTAAGTCGCCGCACCCACCTGTTACAGCATTCCCCACCTGGGACTACGCCCACCTACTCAGTTGATCGCGTGTGCAGCGTCAACACCACCGTCTCTCGTCGTTCACGTCGCCTCCTTCACCTTGCACACCTCGACCGTCTTTACTCAACGGCTATCCATGCCCCGCCCACCGCTCCCGTCCACACGACCTCCCGCATGCGCAGCACCCGCTGCGGCCGTTCCATTCTTCGTCTTCTCCCGCCCCACGAGGGACTGCCGCGCAATACCCCTGCCGCTCGAAGCCTCCGCCTGCCGCGCACCACCAACCCGACGCGCGCCCCCAGCTACCTGCACCACGGCGGCGGGAGGGATTTTCCGTGCCCTAATTTCACTCGATTACCGCCGGCTTGCCCAGTACCCGCACAGCCGTTTACTCTCGCCCACGCCGCCTTCCTCCCCTCCTCGACGCCCAGTCCCAGCTCGCCTCAACGGGGTCCGAAAGACGCAGGGGAGGGTAGGAGTGCGTCTCCCCTGCGCTCTCGACACATGCCTCCAGTCGCGCACCGCTCCCCTACAGATTCTACCAACGGATTGTCTGCGACGTCCTGCCTCGTACCGAGCAACCACGTGCTTCCCTTTGGAAATTTCGATGCGTTCCCTCATCTATTTCGGGTCCTCATGTTTTTCAGGATTTTGTTGAGTTGTTCTCGTTGGTATAAAACTCAAACCATTTGACGAGTTGAGTTTTGTACTGCAACCTAGACACCAATGGCGCGTATACTAAGTAGGAGTAGCCTCTGACCTACCTTGAAATCTCCATTCAACTCATTCACAGGCCCAGCAGATCAATGTGTAACTAGGTGTCCCACTAATGGTAGCAAAGGGGACTAATTCAGTGCTACTAGACCATGCAACAGTTGCCCCCGCCGTAAAATTATCAGTGTCTAAGCCAAATGATGAACGCAGGGACCCGACGCATCAGCACCGGGATCAATGAAATAATTATGAGACCATTCATTGAACTCCGACGATGCCGTGATCACTCGTAAGCATAAGCGCTGCAATAATTCGCTTATAATACTCAGACACTGAGATATGTTTAATTGTGCATGCCATTATGTGCGTACTTGAGGAGAATCACCAACTGTCTGGTCTAAAAATCCACTGTGCAAGGTAGTGTTGGTGGCCCTTTTGTAACGAGATACACACGAAGTGAACATTCAAAAAAAATCTTCTACACCCGAATTTGTGGAGGGAGTCGAGCCGGCGCTGGCTGAAGGCTGCACGCACTGCGACGTCTCACGAGTCGGGTGGCCGTCGGGTAGCCAGAAATTAGAATAACCGGGCTGTGACGCGCCAGGAAACAAATCTGAAAAGAGTTACCGTCGCGGTATCCTTGAAGAATGTCATACGCACCAAGAGGTAAAAACGGCGTCCGGTGGCCAAAATCCATCAGAGTTATGGACCGAAAACGGCTAGTGATAGAATAGCGCGAGGGGTCAGCGGGTTATCGTGGGCATTGCCGACAGTGTGCGTACGCACCGGAGAATGCGAACGACGGAATTACACGAGCAGCTGGCGCAGGACTGTTGCGTGGCCGTTGTCTGAGCAGGAGGGTGAAATTGTCGAGCACATGAAAATGGGGGAGCATACTACAGTTTTCAACCGGTCAATGGGACACTTTAATCGAATCGCTGATTTGAGAGCTTTTTGAAGTTCTTTTGGAATTCCTAGTCAACCAAAACCTTCATTCATGCATTGTACATCTCTATGCAAGGGGTTTTAATTTTTGAGATTCAGCTGCCAGGCTAACCAGAGCAAACTTCTGCCACCACTCAGTGGGACAGTCACGAAAGCGTGATGATGGTCACAGCCATCAGTCAAAATGAGTGTCTGTTCTTCGCAATAACGGTCCAGAATCCATTCGGCGTGGTCATACAAGAAATCAATGCATTTCTGTTGTTGTGTTTTCATGTGTCCGAGCACTGAAGGCGACGAATCTTCGTTTATGGTGACTTCCTATTTGGGACAAAATTCTCGGCAAAGTAAAAACCGTTTCCTCTTCACGCAATATGGGTCGGAATACACTCATATTGGCTAGGCATGCTTACATGCACTATACAACGGGTCCTATGTCTTTACTGTACCTGAAACGGATCATTTAAATGTTGTCTTGTTTTGTGTTCCGTCAAGATGATTTTGCCGAGGCCTGATACATTGATATGCAGTCATGCAAATTAGATGGAACATCGAAAGATACCCACAAGATTAAGCATAATTTATTGCGAGGCAATCCTGTCAGAACTACGAGCTCAACGGGGCAAATTGTCCGACTGTCCCAGTGAGTGGTGGTGTCCCATTGACCGGTTGAAAACTGTACTGCTGTGCCTTGCTACCATCCTGAAACTGCGATAAAAACTGCGACTCGTCCATCGCTGCCTGTGAGAATGAGAAACACATCAATAGGGTGTCAGTGTCAAGCAGCGGTTTGTTGAATTTCAAGACGGCCGATCCAAATAAGCAGTGAACCCGTTGCAAACGCGCGGGGAGTTTATTCAATATGTACACGAATATATACTTTCAAGAGCTGTAGAACTGCTGTAAAGAACTGTGAAAGGAATACACAAAAATGGTGAACTGTTAAGAATGCTGTTGAACCGAGCTGTTGAGGTTGGCAGTGCGTGCACAGCAGTTGTAATTTCAACACGGTTGGGCACGCACTGCAAAATTGGTTAGAACCGCACAGGAGGGGCGGGAGGAGAGGATGGTGGGGGGAGAGGATTAAAAGTGCATCACTCAACCGTGAACCGATCAGAAGGCTGGCCGAATCTGGGCTTGCGACGAACTTGCACAATTTCTGGAGCACGCGCCCGCTTCCGACGAGGTTTCCTTCGCTTAATTTTGATCTCACGAACTTGCACAGAAATCCGACCAACATGCCCTATCAAATGACGAAGATCCTCATCCTTAGTCTCTTATAAACAGACACTACAACAAAAAGTGCTCGTACCTGCGCATTGTTGTAGTTTGTCGATTCCCCTTGATCCGTGATCGGTACCCGACCTTATTATATAATCACCAAATTTTCGGTTCTTGAAATGCATTACTCAATGCGTATTTCGCCAAATTTCCTGCAGAAAGACGTGTAGTAACCCACTAATAAAAACTTCTTCAGCCAAGGCTTGGCGCCAGACTAGAGGAACGACAATGCTGAAATTTGATGGGCCGGCACCGGACCGACCTCCGAAATGGCGGGGAAGTGATTTGGGATAGAAAAAGTGGTAGAAAATATATTATATGGTATCAAATTACTTCATAATGCCATTATAAAACACTTTGCCTCTTAAACTTTGCTGAGGGTAGTGCTGGAAGCGTTGGATGGCCGTGGGAACATATTCAAACTCCGATGATTATATAATAAGGTCGGGTACCAATACATGGTGGCGCGGTAAACTACGGACTACCTCATCCTACGTAGTGACGAAGTACTATACGACTCGCTCATGCGTAGCTTCATGCTTTAACTTGATTTGATTCACGCTCATCCTTGGTTCCTATCTCCTACTCGTTTTCACGCCATGCTCATCTGCAAAAATCCCACAAGCTATAGAGACGTATGTAGTCAGCATAGTCCTGATAGAGCTGTAGCTTGACCCCCATTATATAGCAGACTATAGCTCCCTGCCAAAAATATATAGTGCTCTATAGCTGGTATAGCTACGCACCATGTGCACATAGTCTCAAAACGCTGTAGCAGTGTAGCCTACATATTCATATGTAGCTATATGTATTTCCTTGATATTTCGTAGTACTGCGCTCACAGACCAAAAAGGGCGCAAAATAATAAATAGCTACAAATTACAGTACAAGTAAATCGCTCCTGTACGAGAATCGCGGTCAGTCATCATCACCTCGTACTCTTGATGCGCTTCATCTCGCCCTAGTTCACCTGCTTGCTTGAGCGCAGCTCCTTGAATGCGTAGGAGGACAGGCCGGGCTGCCCATGCTCAAACCGTACACTTTGGGGAGCGCGCGCTGGATGGTCTACCCACCACTGAGGATTTGAGAGCGGCATCAAACGGAGGGGGCGATGGGGAGGTCTTGAAAGGCTGCACGCGACAGTGAAGCCTGTAAATGTTGATCAGATGTAGGGCCGGTACATAAAACCACATACCGCACAACGGCGCCTTGAACGAAGGCAAAATCTTCCTCCGGATCTTCAGCGCGCTTGAGATTGAAGGTAATGGTCTCATTTTGACCGTGCTTGAAGCCAGATAGGCTCGCTCCCACAGAGTTTGTTGCGATACTTGAGAGAGCTTGGGGAGAGTGAGCTTGAGGCCTTGACATATTTGGTAAGGTGATGACTTGGTACTTGAAGCCTTGAATCGGAGGCACTTGGCAGAGACAGGGTGCGTTGCATTGCAGTGGCTCTAGACGCGTACTGTAGGTCCTCGGATGAAAATAGGGGGGGCAGAAGGGCCAAACACGGAGTTATCACTTCTTTGAGGTCCAAAACTCGATGGAAGACCCAAATGAGGAGCGAGAGCAGTGTGCAGGACGCGGGAGGGAGGGGGAAGAGGGGGGAGACGAATCGACGATGAAGGGAGAGAGCAACTAACCATTTGATGGGACCAATCACGCACACGGTCACCATGCCCGCCATCATGATGCAGCGGAGTTTGAATGACTTCGTATTTTTCATCAGTTCTATAAGCGTTGAGTACGTTGAGTGCTCGAGCAGACTTCCAACTGCTGCGCGTTGCTGAGTTGCTCACTGTTGCCAGCCTGCTGAACAAAATCTAGAAATCAAGTCGGACTGAATTGGTTTTGCGGCCCGGTCGTCGGGATGTCCGTTCAAATTTCAAACGTCAAGTGAGGATATCGTTTTCGCGATTGTAACTCGGAACTCAGATCGCTACAAGGCCGACTGCCAAAATGTAGGTAAACTGCATTCCAATCTCAGATGTCGGAGATTTTTGGCGCTCTGTACCACCGCAGACACAAAGACATTCACGTGGAGAAACCGTCTCAAAGTTGAAGTCGCCACAGAGCCTATCAAGGCCCGTAAAGCCTGAGCCCGGAAAGTAGTTCAAAAATTTTGCTGATTTCAGACTGCAATTGAATTAAAAATAGATTTCTGTATAGACCATTATAACAACTGCCCTAGACAACAAAGCACACCATAGCTCTTGCGCAGAGCAATATTGTCCAACATAGCTCGTGCGGGGAGCTATGTTGACTATCCGCGCTATATAATGCGTTGCAAAGCTACAGCTGCTACAGCTGCTATATTTGGCTACGTAACTGACCGGGAAACTACGGCCCGTCGACATTTTCCTGATGCTGACTTAGGCTACTTAGCACTGGCTCTGCACCTTCACATTTTCAAGTCTTGAATGTCGAAACTATGACACTATGACCTAGGTGCGTCCTTATTCTATCCATCCATTCACCTTTTCTGACTTGAATCGTAGAGGTATTGCTATCCTAATAATCTAACCGCTCCGTTCAATAGTACAAAACCTGTGGCTGTGTTTGACAGCGCAAAGCACTTTCCTCATTTTCTTTCGGTGCAGACTCACTATTAGTGCAGATCTGCGCTGATCTTCCTCTTAGGAATTGCCCAAAACATCCTTGAATTAGGGTTTCAGCACATGGTTCAAGACGACGTGACACAACTATGATGTGTACTAAGGCTCAAACCGTTTCGTGTTAGTTTAAGGCTGGGCCTAAACTAAACGGAAACGATAACAAACGTTTAAAAACCGTTTAAACTGTTCTAAACGGTATTTTTGCTCACCCAAGGCAACTACAGTTACGTTGAGACGTCCGGATGGTCGGTCTTTCAGCCAAAGTCGTCTGGAATACAGACCGCGAGCAGAAATGGACCAGGACTGTGGTGCACACTTCATGCGCATCTTTCCTCGGACGCTACCGAGTCGCATTAATTATTTCCTGCAGCTGGAACGTCGAGTGCGTCGGTGAGTAGTTAATTCCTTCCTGATTATCTGGGTGTCTGGACACTTACAGGTCTTCAAAATTTGCAATGGAAATCTTCAATTGAGCACTGGTAGGTGGCCGATTTCTTTTAACTGTTTAACCATTTGAAAACCGTTTATATACTGTTTGCCGGGAACCCTAAACTAAACAGTTATTTAAACGTTTATTTCCGTTTAAAACGTTTCCAAATGAAAAAAATTGGAGCCTTAATGTGCACCCTTCAACTTAACCTCCTCCACAGCAATGTCAAATGGTACTCAAAAAATCCAAATAAATTTGGGCAATCACAGAAGATTTCTATCAGTATGATTATTTTGTTTCTGGGGCGCGTGACATGGAGCAATGGGCTCATTTCGTGATTCACAAACAGATTTATCTGTTTTGTGCTAGTAGGTACCAAAAATGTCTGCAATTGGCTTATATAAGCTGTCATCTGATGGCGTCTGTTCAGGGCGCTTAATCTAGTTAACATCCCTCAATGTGAGTTGGTCGGCGCGCAAGTGTCGACCGAGCGAACGTTGAGCTTTGTGTTAGAGTTCTACAAAAAAAATAAAAGACCAAACATTCCGCCCATCTGTTTGTGACCCGCCGCTTGCCGGCCTCGCCCAATCATAATGTAATACTCTGATCGGACACCTGAGCTTAAAACAGTACTACTTCCGCATCCGCACGCGCGAACATCCGGCGCGCTCTGCGCTTCCGCCCGTTCTCATTGCCACGCACGCGGGTCGCGTACTGGAAGGTGCGACCAGCGGCCTCGCGTTCGTCGCAGCGCTCGAAGACGCATCGAGCGTACGCACGCGCGTCGTAGGGAAACCCGAAACTTTCGTCCAACTTCCTAATCACCGAGTATGAATGGGGGGGACTTATTATACTCGCGAAATTTAATTCTAAACAAGGCCGTGGAAAATCGCAAACGGATCGTCATTCTCTGTCACCTCAGGTATTTCGAATTCTCCGCGGATCTGGCGTGCAATCTTCGCATTCGTGAGATGCTCCAAGTACCGCCCAGGCGATGAGCACCGTGGCACTGTCCCGCCCGATGAAATCGTTTATCCGTTTGCGGCGTTCATGGAGAGCTTGCTCCCTGATACACCAGCAAATCAGAGTGGTATTGGACGGCCTCAGTAAATTCATGCGTTTACTGAAAATCCATGTGCGTTAGGCAGCCCCTCACACACCTGTGTCGCCCATTCAGTCCTGCGATCTGCACAGAAACCATTTGCCCACGCAGAAGCTATCAATTTTGGTTTGGGAAGGGGTCTGCAGGTACCTGGATTCGATTCAACGGTGCTTTTTGTTCATTCCAAGGCTGGAAGTTGATACAAGGCAGGTTTAAAATTTACTATAGTCCCAGGGGAAGGAGGCTAGAATTATCATCCAACGACCTGTGCAGTGAGCGCGCATCGGCGCACTCCCGCCAGGGGTGGGTAAAATCATCAGTATTTGCGTTTTGGCGCTCACTACCACTCTAGCGCCTACATTTGCGATGCCATCAGCGGTTGCAATTCAGTTCTTTTCTCTTGCCGCCTGTCACGCGCTTGCGGCTTCTGCGCATGATGTAACACTAGGCCCCCGGTCACTACCTTGAAGCCTGGTCGGATTTTGACGCCCGATTTACTCCATAAATTTCCAGTCCAGCCCCCTGATTTACTCTATTTCCGACAACTAGCTGGAACTAGTCGACACCCGGGATTTTTACCTGGGGGGCGAGAACTCCTCCCGTATACTTGCGCATTCTGCTCGTGGTTAGGTGCCACTGGGTTTTAACCAGAAGTCCCGCCATTCTAACGGCCGGCCAGTCCACGGCTAGTGAGTGTCTTGTATTGATCGCTACAGGACCTACTACCTAAAGTTAGGGGCATACCCCAGAATTATGGGGCTAAGCCAATTGTAGTTGTGCAGAGTGGGTTTACAACTGAGACTGCCCTCACGAGGATTCAAATTCAAGGATAAGAATTCGTTCCAAAGAGGGTTTAGTCTGACACAATATCGTACACAATGGGTTAGTGCTTCTGAGCAAATTGTTACGTTTCAAAGACCTAAGCAAAAGCTGGTGAATCAAGGCATTCGTTGAGCGAAACACGCTTACCGTGTGTAAATATCCTTGAGCTCAGCAGCATAGAAATATCCACTCTCCCGCGCGCGCCCTGCCCGCGCACCCTTTCGCGAATCTCGCTCTCCATCTTGTCAACGGAGAAGGGGCAGTGCACGATGAACTGCAAGCGCTGCAAGCCCGCGAACTGGGCGCGCGTCTTCAGCGTCGCGTTCAGATGCCCCCAGTCGAGCTTGTCCAAATCCTTAATACCATCGACCATGAGGACGATGGTGAGCGTCGTTATGGCGCTGTGCGGCGCGACGAGGAGCGCCCAGGGCGCATGGTCAGTGGTGGTCCGGGAGAAGCCGGGACGGCGGAGGCCGATGTGAATGGTGAGACTGTGCAGGCCCGTGTTGCGCGAAAGGTCAATGTGTTTCTCGATGTCGGCTGAAGAGAGTAGATGAGCCATCTTGATAATCTCAAATGAGAATGCGCATACCGGGAACGACATAATACGTGAACGCCAGATCGAGTTCGTGCAGTGCGGGACCCAACGCGCGGAGCAGGCTTCCGACAGCGGGAAGATTTCGCGCCTGCAGTATCCCGAGCTCGAGATTACGGATAGAAGGAGGCCTCTCTCCAACGTGCAGCCACCCAAGAAAATGATCCACGACAGCAGCGCTGTAGCCGCGCCCCGATGCGAAGCGCGCAGACTTCAGATCGCACGGTACAATGGGCGGGTGTGGCTGCTCTGCCGCGACTCGTTCCTTGTTACGATCGTGTGCAGCGATAACTTCCGGAGGTGGGTAAAACTGGACACCAAGGTGGCCAGTTGGTGCGGCGTCTCAAACGAGATGTGGTGGAGATCGAATTCCGTGATGTTGGCAAAGACGCCAGGGAGGGAGGCAGCTGACGCAGCCGATAATTTGTTCCAATTCACGTCAGCCAGCCGGAGTCGTTTGAGGGATGGGAACACAGGTAGTTGAGGGATCAGTTCGTTGATCATAAGGTCCGGTGCGCCGTCGTGAGGGATCAGTTCGTCGTCGATCGTAGGGCCTGGTGCGCCGTCGGAGACCTCGATATCAGTGTCTGAATCGCCCTGGCGAAGGTGGCGAGGGGAGAGTTCAGAAGTCGTAGAAAGGCTACCCAGCTGTGGTCGCGTAAACTGACCCATTCAAAGAGAAGATGGCGGCTGGATCTGAGCCAGGTTTTGCTCACTAGCGCACAGGTGGCCAAAGCATGTTTTTGGCCGTGCATGTGGCCTATAATGAGATCCTCGAGCTCTTGGGGGAACTCTACCGTGCATGTCTCTGCCATTCTGGCCTTTCGAATCTGGTGTTTTCCGGTCGATAAGGTACTGAAACGGAGAGTGCGCACTGACTCGAAAAATGACCGGGGGATTGGTGTGACGGTGAGCTACAGCGAAGCTGGCGATTTTATGGACGTCGTGCGCCACTGCGTAGCCTGGCATCTGTCAACGGAGCGGAGCCGAAGCTGTTGTGCAGTAACGTAACGGTCACGCGGGCCCGGGCCGCGGTGCCCATCCTGGTAATTCCCGCCTGGACTAAGTACCACACGATTATTGGTTTTTTTTTGGAGCATTTGGAATGACAAAGTCAAAGTCTGCAGAACATTCTATGTTTGTCTGCTTGTGTTGCTGGTTTTGGGCCAGTCATGCCAGTGAGTTTTGTCCAGGAGGAAATGCGTTATGCACAATATTTTAACTAGTGTGGGACTCTGGCCTGTGTGAGTTATCCTATACCATTCATTGGCCATATACCCACTAAAACCCCCTCTGTGAGTGTCCAATCATCTGGCAATGAGTCCTCATCCCTAAGCAGCCTTTCCATGTGTTTAGTACCATTTGCTTTCTCAACGCGAATGGGCCAAATTTAATTTTGTCCGTTAGATACGGTCGCGTTGCAAGGCTGAATTCACTATTTCAGCCAGTGGTTGTGGATGTTAGCCCGGCAAGTGTTGTACCAGGATTTGTAATGACTCGTTTACCCGCAGGTTCCAGATACAGTGCCACCGACTGAGCCAATATGCAAATAGTCTCCCTTCTCGGGTCTCACCCATTTCCGTTTTAAATCGTGCGAGGCAGCCTAGTATTAACCCCAGTTGAGTTTTGGCCAAGATGAATATTTCCTTGACCACAGTTGTCTCGTGGAGACCATATAATTTTTTGCTCCGGAGAATAACATTCCAAAGCAATGTGTCTAGAGATTCCGTCACATTACAGACATAGCATCTGCCATTTATCTCAGAGTGTCCATATGGGACCAGAAATCACCTACTCTGAAGGTGTTGTGAATACATTTCCATAAGAACTCCCGTGGACGCCGTTGTATTGTGGACGACCGAATGGACGTCCAAATCATCGTATCAGAGGTTTTACCCAGAAATTTCCTCAAGGAGCAGCGAATGCGGTCTAGATTTACAAAAGTTGATTTTCGGTGTGGTATTGGACGCAGTGAGCGTATAACCTTGGTGAATACTCTCTGGGAGCCCTGCGATAGAAGCATTCCTGGAGACAGGAACATAATGTCGGCTCTGTGTCTAATTCAACTGTCTGAGTCGGTTCATCGCTATTGAATTTAGGAGGGTTCTGTTCAACTTCCTTGAACTGTGTCTGGCCCACCCTCTCGTTCAACATGGCGACCACAGCCTTGAGGAACCGGAAGTTCGGATCTAACAAGTCATTTTCATATTTCTTTCTATCTTTGACCAAAACTCGTAGTAGGAGGTCGGAGGAGGCACAGATCAGGAGCGGAACATCTTGTTGAGTGTTTTGCAGTATCAATAATAATCCTCCCAGTAGTGCAGATGAGAAAGTCATTGGTATATCAGATCTACCTATCGAAAGTCATAGATAGGGCCATACTATCCTGTACAGAGTCAAATGCTCGCGTGAACGTAAGCTTGATTTCCAGCTCAAGCTCGCCGGCATGTGAAATCTGTGGGTGCATGAAGTAAGTGATCGTGCGCGGTGCTTCTCCATGAATACGTCTCTTGGCTGAGATCTCGTTAAGTGATTCCTCGGAGGCAAATATGCGGAATCCCATTTCAATTTTAGTCAGAGTAAAATCCGGATTGAAAACCATGGCTTGATCTGTCTGTATTGCCATTTCGTTTGCTTCTAGCTCCGCCTTTGTCAGAGTGAGGTCTTCACATAGGTCACCGTTTGCAATGGTTGGGTTCCATTTCTGCGTAAGACAGTCTATAAACATTTTGGCCGTTTCAATGCATTTCCCAGGATGTTCACAGTTGAATTTATTTCGATCTCGTTGGCACAAGGGGCATCCACAGTTCTTGCCAGATTCCTGAGGGATTTGCTGTATGAGGCTTTCTTGACACAGTGGTTCTCCGTGTTGCAATTACAGTGGCGACGAAATGTTCTGCACGTGGTCGTTCTGGCCCGTGATGGCATCAAATCACTTCATACAACAGAAATATGAGTAATTTCGAGTGTTTACACACCAGTTGTTCCGTACCTACTCTGTACCGTCGTCTCGTAATAAAATAAACAATGGTTTTCTGAAAAATCGAGTCTGTGAATTTGAGAGATATCAAAAAATGGTATATGCTATCTCAAACTGTTTGTAAATGCGACCCTCTTCATATGTTGGTTGACCCAAATTGATAGGGATTTGGGCTCAGGATTTCTGTTGCAAGTTGGCCATTTTCACTGAAATTTGCTCAAAATGGCACAAAAACACTGAAAATGACCAACTTGCAACAGATATTCTGAGCCCAAATCCCTATCAATTTGGGTCAACCGACATATGGATG
This sequence comes from Mycena leptocephala, assembly GCA_029378395.1. NCBI lineage: Eukaryota > Fungi > Basidiomycota > Agaricomycetes > Agaricales > Mycenaceae > Mycena > Mycena leptocephala. The sequence goes on from JARJLF010000382.1 coordinate 87,741, forward strand.
GGGTCGCATTTACAAGTAGTCTGACATAGTATCCACCATTTTTTGATATCTCTCAAATCCACAGACTCGATTTTTCAGAAAACCACTGTTTATTTTATTACGAGACGACGGTACAGAGTAGGTATGGAACAAGTGGTGCATAAACACTCAAAATCACTCATATCTTGTTGTACCATCTTATTTGAAGTGATTTGATGCCATAATGGGCCAGAATGACCGCGTGCAGAACATTTCGTCGCCACTGTATAAGTGCCTCATGGACCGTTCGAACTTTATGGTTGAGTCGTAAGCATTTCGCAGAATCACGTCGATTAGCACTGTTGTACTGGATCACATTCACTGCTGGATGTTTCCAGATCGGCATTTCCAACTTCACCGAATTGCTAATTGACAATGCCGTGAATTTTGGGTTGCATTTTCGGGCAGTCAGAATCATCTATTTCATCTCATCTGGCAGTGGTGTTTCGTTGGATACAGGGATATGATGTCTTGCAAGAAAAATTTCAAGACTTGGCCAGGTCGGATATTGAGGTAGCTACTCTCCAAGAATTTGGTCAGCATATAGTCCATGAAATAGCACCAAGTAGCATGTTCATGACCTTGGACCAGATATGTTTGTAAATTCCACAAATTAATTGCCTCATTTCTCGCTGGGATATCCAGGATTTGTTTCCCGCCGTTGGAAATGTCTAGAATCATCGTCTCATGTGCTACCCTGCGCCGTTTTCCATCCCAAAGGAAGATATGTTCGGCTTTTATCAAAGTATCTTCAACGTCTTTTGGCATGCCCTGAACTCTGGTCAGATATTGTGTTCGGCCTTCCATCACATGTTGATCATGTGCGGTTTGCCCTCGAGACCGGGTGATGTTAGTTTCCATCTCTCGAGGTCGCTGTTGATTTTCTCAACTACACTGAGCCTTTCCGCTTCGTCTTCCAGGCACTTTCGGATTTTATTTTCGAGCATGTAGATCGCCTCTGACTTATCCTGTAGGGGCATATCATCATTATGGAGGACTAGAGTCAATTGAGCCTTCCAGGTCCGAATTTGATGAGTTGAGTTGATTCACTAGTGATGAATCGCGAGCAGTGCTTTCCGTATTTTGTGATTTTGTGACATCTGACTTAAATTGTGCCCATAAGGACTGAATATTCTGAGTTGGATTACGCTCACAGCTGTTCAAATCCTCGAGATCTGTCGAAAGTTTTGCCGCCAGAGCTTGCACTTGTTTCATGAATTTTGATGATTTCAACAGGTACAGTGGTAAGCTCCATCTTCCCTGTCCAGGTCGTTCATCCTGGCGGCATGTCAATTGGACCATCACCAATCGGTGGTCGCTTTTCACTGGGCAATGCTTGATCGTCCAGTCTCTGTATGAATCATAGTCTTGGCTGTCCACATCGATTCGGTCAATTCTGGAGTATGAGTCATGTACTTCATTTGTTCGTGAATCTGTTCCATGTTGGACACACGTATAATCTCGAGTGTCTGGGAAGGTTGCCCGCCAGCCATCGCGTAATCGGAGTAGGCGCTTGAGTCGTTTGTAACTATATTCTAACCTCACTGAGTACACCCAGTGAAGATCCGATCGGTGATCCCAGTGTTCCCAGTGATCCCACCAGTGTTCCAAGCGATGTGTACCAGAAGGAAAAAAAAAGGTGTTTTTTGGAGGGGCGGGGGGGGGCGGGGGGGGGGGGGGGGGCATGTTCTCTGCCATGTTATCTGCCACTGTACCAAGAAAGAAAAAAGAAAGAAAAAAAACCCAATCCTGAAGCCGTTCCTTTTTGGGGGAGGGGTGGAGCCATGTTATCTGCCACTGTACCAGGCAGTTGCACCCACAAAGAAGGGTGAAGCTCAGAAACCTCCAAAGCCAAAGCCAGTCTCATCTCTTGTTCCGAAAAACCCACCCCCATGCAACAATGCGATCCCTCTACCTGCGATCACGCCTTGTTGACCTATATCATCAACTTCACTCAGAATCTTACCATTGGGCCGCTCGATTACTGTGGCATCGCATGTCGTATCAAGGGACGAGGAGATGATGTGTAATTTTTATTTTGTTGAGTGTGAAGGGTTTCGCTGATGGGTTTCTGTTCTTGACAGGATCAAGTACTGTAAAGCAGACCCTCGTGTGCCTCAGTTCTATCATCATTGCTATGCACTCGGAGTTGCAACAGCGAAGCTCAAAATTCGGGACGAGGAAAAGAAGGGCCTTGCGACGAACACTCTGGCAGCGGTGAAAAGGGAAGTTGAGAAGGTGCAGGTGAATATCCAGTTGACGGTGGAGAAGGAAAATGTGAAGGACTTGGAAATAACTGGGAAGCAGAAGAAAAGGCATTTGGTGGCGGCAGGTCAGATTTTGTCTCCGAGAACACGTTGCAAGTTGATATTCACTAGACTCTGAATACAGTTTTAAGTCGCCATGTAACACAGACGGCAAGGTGGGCCGTGCAGATCTTATCAAGGTTTTGGAAAACTAGGGCTGCCAGCTGCTATTTGGCAACCCCGAAAAAAAAACCGGAGTTGCCAGGGGCTGCCAAATAGAATTATCCTTAGTTGTCGCTGAAAACTTGAAAGAGTTGCGTCTGAGGTTTTCAAGGGCAGTAACTGTAAACGGCGGCATAAATAACCCTGTGGTCAGGAAGGAGTAGCTAATGAGGGGCACTCACACAACGGTGTAGCCACTGCTGGCCCCAACACGGGTCGCCTGGTCGACGGGGCCGGTTCCACCGCAAGTGCCGGAGGTATCTCCCGGGCGGTAGGCCTGTTAAATGTTGGTCTTGAGTATCGCAAGATATATTTCAGCAACATAGGTCTGCTTACCTGGTCGCAAGGGCAGGTGGCGCTGGTGCAGGTAACGACGGCGCCACTGTTAGGGATAATTTGTTGGGCCTTTACGGACCCAGAATCATTCAGGACGCGAAGGGAAGGAAGACGGAAGGGGCAGTACGTACAACGGAGAAGCCCTGGATGTTGCTGATGTCGTAGTCACTAGATAAATTTCAACGTTAGAGTCAGGCAAACTTCATGCAGTCTGGGGGCCACTTACGTCTGACCGCCAATGTTGGCAGAGTCGAACGTCCACTCTGTCATGGAGCATGGCGCCTCGCCGAATGCAACTGAGCCAGCGATAAGTATAACCACGAACAGGTGCCTTTAATCCACTTACTTCCACCGAAACAGTCGTTCTGGCACCCTAGAGTTGAAACACAGTGAGCCACAGGACGCCAAGAAGATCGCATCTGATGCGCACCAGAGTTCGGGGGACGATCACAGATGCGACCTAGTCAAGTGAGTAAACGATCCACATAGGATTCACAAGAGACTTGCCGTTCCATCTGATGATGAACGCGTTGCTTAGTATCAGGTTGCATATACTACGAGCAGCGTACCTGGTGGGGACAGTGATGTCATGGCTGGTCTTCGCAGCGATGTCGGGAATGGCGGGACCTGTCTTGAGATGAGGAAGGCGGCGAGAGGAAGAGGGTGAGGAGGAAGTAAGTCACCAGTGTAGTCCACACCGTTGTGCGGGAAATTGCTGAGCGTCATGCCGACGGCAAAGTTGCAGTTGTTCTGAAAAATTCCAACCAGAATTTAGTGGGAATGACTTCGCAAGGCGCAGGAATGCAGACGTACGCGGAGGGTGATAGTGTGGTCGGCATTAGCAACGGCGGCGAAGACAGCAGCGAAAACGAAGGAAGCGAGCATGGTTGAAGTAGAAGCAAAAACGGGGGTTTACTGTAGTTCATCTCTGACGATGCATGTCTTTAAAGCCAACGGAGGCGCCAGCCGGAATTGTGGGAACTGCGGATCCCTCCTGAAACAGTCCAGACTCATCCGCAGCACAAGCCTGAAGGAGATACGGTAAGCGAAGTGGGTGGCAACGCCTAATGCGGGAGATGCAGAGATGCACACGGAAGATGCGTCTCATGATTTACAACATACCGCACATCCTCGGCCTAAGTACACAGCGCCGATGCCTATTAAATATTCGACTCGGCCAAAGTTCACCGTTTCGTATTGCACGGCCCATGGCCAGATACGTGCGCTCCCGTTCCGCGCTTTTAAATTTGTGGGTTCCATCGGCGACCTTGTTGACGGCAGTCCGTTGTGCCTATCAAACATCTCATCATCACGGGAAGTCGTCCATGCGCTAAACACGTTCGCGTATCTGATAAAGGTTGATTTCGTTTGAGGCTCTTGCCGTACCATTACGCCCACTGGGTCTGGGTTTCTTTTTTTTCGCTTTTACCTTTCGTTCTATCCCTCCGTTTTTTTTTCGGAATAGACTTTCATATATGTTTTCCATTAACCTTAAAGTTCACCAAGCCATACGAGGGGAGGAGCCCATTGAAAACGGCGCACCGTATATCAATTTATAAATAGAACGATCACTTCCCATCAAAACGACTCGCGACTTTGACAGGGCTCGAAAAGTACCTTCCCGCAATCCCAAGCTTCCGATATCTTACCTCGACATACACAGGAACCTAAATTTCGTATCCCGAAAGGAACCGGACCCAACGGGGTACAAGACAAAGAGGAAAACACGAAATCCAGACCCATTGGGCACAATAGTAGTCTTGCCGTCGGTGAGCGTTTGAATTAGTCGGAGAATTTTAGCGCGGAACCAACATGAAACTGGGTCGTTCAACTGTCGTTCACTGATCTTGAACAACTGTTCTGTCTCCACTTACTTACATGCGAATCTGCATACTTCCTACAAGCGAGTTTCGAGACTTAGTGAATTCTGTCGTTGTTTGCTCGTTGTTCAGCGTGGATGCGTTGAGCAGCGGACTAACCACGACGATCCGACGGTATGAAAAGGACCAAGGCACATTTGTGCCGCATGGAGGGTGACATGGAAACCGGGTTCAACAACCGAGATCACCCGAAGTCTTCCAGGTAGGAAGAGGCAGGCAGGCTTGCATTCATTTATTTACAACGAGTGCCAGTTTCCCGCACCTACGGTTAGAGTCCGTATTGCAATGAGAAAACATGAAGAAAAGGCGATTTGCTCTTGTGGCCAAAACTCTATATGCCACGGCGGCGATCCGGAAGCAATTACGCTGTCAAAACCCGTGTGAGAGATTGGCCGCCCATTTTTAGAACCTGCGTGGAGAGGATCGACAGGATCACGAGGATCAAACCGGAGTATGGGACAGGGGCTCAATTGTGTCAGGACATTTGGGAGTTGGAAAGTCCGGGAAAACCGTCCGGGATCAAGTCCGGCCGTAGTTCGGCATCTCTTGGCGGAGTTTGAAATAGATTGTCCCTCCTTTTTATTCGTTTATCTGCATGCTACTTGAGCTGCAGCTCATCGAGCTGGCCCTGTAATTATTTCACGTGCATAAAAAGGATTTAATGGCTTTCAGAGTCGATTTTCCTTTGTTTCTGACAAAGGCGAGTAGGAGTAAATAAATTGCATTAAATCGACACCAGGGTTCTCGGCCTTTGCTACCTCAGCAAGCTGATATGTCTCTCAATAAAAATCCATTGGAGGTTTATTCCCAGTGAATATCCCTTACGCCGTGGTATGCTGAAACCTGCCCAGATACGCCCACCCAAAATTCGGCGGATGTGGGCAGAAATTTGACCATATAGCGTATGGCGGCATATCAAAATTTTATTTCCTTCTGCCTTTGTCTGCCATCATCTGCTCATTCCCGCTCCCATATGCTCAACACTGCCCATTTATGCCCCGCTAAATGGAGGCTGTTCTCAGCTCCCTTTTTGTATTCCGTTGCCCAAATCCATGTATTCGAGTACTAGACATCGCGGATTCCGTACTAAGACAATCCCGCCGCACCCAAATGCTTCCATCCATCGGATCCCGCCGCACAATGTCTCTCCATACCGCGGCATCGAGTCCTTCATCTCCGGTACTTCGTGCACAAATGTGTTGATAATCTGAAAAGGAATAAATATATGCACTTCAGTGAAATTTGGCCGACTTACCGGAAGATAACACGTTGGACGGAGCTACAATGAAATATCAACGGATGTTAAAGTGGGCAAAGAGCAACTTACTTCGACGTCACAGAGGCTTTCCTGCATGGAAGAATACAGATCAACACATGCACATTCATGTATACGAACACGTACCGTGCTCTAACACCGAAACGAGATCCCGGTACTGTTGGAATGCTTCACAAAGAGTTCAAGGAGGTGCGAAGGCACACCTCAGTTTTAATGAGCTTGGAGGCATTCGGCCTTTGCAGAGAAATTAATACGACGAACATGAAAATCGATGGAATGAACATACCTCGTGAATTCCTAGCTTCGGGAATGCGAAGGTAACACCGCTCTGCAGGAATGGATGAAACAATCAGCGCAGCCTTGGACACCCCCAAAAGGTACACACTTATCTGCGAGAGGAGCTGCTAGTGGACGGGGGAGCAATGGAGAGAAGAGACGAAACTGCCGAGTGGTTAGGCTGGATAAATGGCTGGTGAAGGTTGTGGATACAGACGTGGCGACCGCTCTCCGATCTCTGTACCACCTGTGAACGAGAAAAAGATCAGACTCTGGCAAGCAGTACATCAAACACTTACGAATCGAGGATAGGTGTAGAAAGGGCGTACACCCATGCACCTCCGTAGGTGGCTTCAGACGCGGTCTCCAGAGCCCGTTTGCGGCTACCCCGACCCTCGGCCTCGCTCTCCATGATAACGACTAACCGACACCTGTAAGTCCAGTCAGACAGGATCGGCGGAAGGTGGTGGAAAACATACATCGATTGGGACTGTCGCACCCAGATCCACAGAAATCAGTACACCTTCGGAGATACGGCATATAACAGGCTCACCATTAGTGGCCATATCTTCGAGAAATCTCAGGAAACGTGTGAGATCGGACCACATCAGCTCTTCCCGCAATAAGATTGAAGAGACGTCGGCAGTCTCGCGGTGTGTCTAGCTGATTTGACCTGGGTACTAGACATGTAGAGGGATGCACATATGGTGCAGAAGGCATCAGAGTCGTGAATCTGGGATGCGACAGGACTTACCTCGCTTGTTCTTCAAAACTTGACAGAATTGGGGAAGCCATTATTCCAAAGGACTGGGTTGAGCGGGAAACCGGAAATCTGGGATGAAGGACACACTCGAAGGCCGCGAGATGATGTAGCGCAGTAAGATGGACGGCATTGTGGAAGAAGAAGAAAGAGAGACGCGCGCTACTGTGACACGCCTGTGAATATAACATGGCCAAACAAACATGCTCCCCATCTCAGAGAACACGAAAGTGCGTGCGAGTCAATCATCTGCGGTCAAAAAAAGCTTCCTCCTACACATTACAGCTCGATTTAATACAATCTGGCCAATTACAAAAACAATATCATGCAGTTTCTTCGTCACCGCCGTCCTTATTTTTCGTAGCCTTCTTCTTTTGCTTCAGTCCACCGGCCTCCTCCTTGTATTCCTGAATATATAGTGAGCTCATGTTAAAGCGACTATGAAATGATCACCTTTTTGTCGATTTTATCCCATATAGCTCTTACGTCCTCTGTTGTGTCCGCCGGGTGGTCCCGCATGTGTTTGCGGCCAAAGATATTCCTGCGGCACATTTTAAAGACATCTGGTCGTTTTTGTATACCCGGACGGCGTACCATGCTGTATCAGCTGCCCCAGGCTTATGGGCCTTCCGCTTTTTTGGTGCTTTTGGTGCGGGTGCGGGTGCGGGTGCAGGCGCGGGTGTTGGGGTAGTGGAAGCGCGAGTTGATCCACTGTTCGGGTTAGTTTCGTTGGTGGATGGTCCTATGGGCGGAATAGTCAATTCAGGAACAGTAAACAGGTCTGAGTCATACCTGAAACATCTACGTTAAGTCTGGAAGTAAAGGATACAGAGGACTTGTTGCCGAAGATACCAGCTCTGCAAAATCAGAATAAAATCAGCCGAATCGTGAAAAACCGAGACGAAAGAAACTTGCAATGGATCTGATACAGTTAATGTCTTTTTAAGGCTCTCAGCTGTATGCGGCTGTATTTCTTCTGCGGGGGTGGGGTCAGATGCTGGAGTCGCGGGATTAGTGGTACTGCTGGGATCTTCTGCCGAAACAGACAGCGCCGGGGAAGGGGGTCTCGAAATCGAATTCAGAGTGGGAATCGTCGCAACAAGAGTAGCAGTCCGGGGCTCCGAATCTGAATCTGAGTCTCCGGGCGCAAAATCGGGGCGTGGATGCGAGGTCGACGATCTGGATGATTTCTTTGATTTATGTTTTTCTTTCGACGACGAATGTTTGTGTTTAGATTTCTCGGACGTAGGAACATTCGACTTGGAAGTTGTGGAAGCAGAGGAGGTATGATCGCGCTTGGCGCGTTTAGAAGAGGAGGCCGCATCAGTGGGGTCAGATTTGCGCTTCCGAGATTTGGTCTTCTCGTCAATTTGATCTTTTCGGCGGCGACTCCACTGCGAGTAAACTTCACTTGCAACTTTGTCTACCTTCCAGTTGGTGGAACAGAGAGCTAAATCTGGAAACTGGGTTAATAAGTCTCTCCGGACTGCATTCACGGCCTTTGATGAGGCATGCGACCATGTTCGTGGCGCCAGGCCATCGTCGAGGAGTGTCATAAATAGTTCACGCGCGGCTTTGCGGAGGGATTTTATTTCTGTCTTTGTGAAGGGATCACCATTGTGGTGCTCGAGAAACTTCAACTTGTTGCGTTTCTTGTCTGTGATTTCGGTCAAGTCATCGGAGTCGTCGGAATAATCAGTGCGATCCCAGTAAATGACGGACGGATGATCGGCTTTCAACATGGCTGTGGGAAGTTGGTGGGAAGGATCAAGAGAAGTCGCAGACGTTGACGATATATCAATATTCATAGGGTTTGGAATGAAACGGAAGATTTGGGGAATTGAGTTAGCAAGCGTGAGGTATGCCTGCCTAGACAGAGTTCAGCCCGGTATATCTAATAACATAGAAGAAGACCTACGAAAGCATATCATGACGAGCGATAGCCTCAGAATGTCGGGCTAGCAAATTAGTATACGCTTGATTGTGGAACTGTATGAGTGTATCATGATCTGCAGACTGGATAATGGTTTGTTGCTGAGTTTTGGTCAGTTAAAGGTCCACAATGAAGCATTTAGGTACACACATTTTGTATCTGAGGCCATCCATGAGAATTCTGGAGGTTCGTATGGGGCATCTGCTGAGACGGGTGTCCGCGGAAGGGAGTCTGGGGACGGAGGGGGTCCACGATGCTAGATCCATGATGCCGAGAATGTGGCAAGTTCAAAGGCAGCGGCCATCCTGCAGAGGAGCCGGACGCGTCCATGGAGGTGGAGAAAGAAGAGTGTCACACTGGAGTGACTGTCTTGACGCGTCGGGTCACCCCCGTGACAACGCGCACCTAATCCTTGAAAATAATCAAAACACCGCATTTGTATGTAGGAACAAGAAGAAAATTTGGTTGCCCTGATTCCAGAGTGTTCGTAATTTTCTAGACTTCTGGACGGGACCCCCCAGTTTTTTTGGCTTGGTTCGCTGACTGAATAATACTACGAGTACTTTCACAAGAAAAGTCAAATGAGTGAGTTTTAATACATGTCTACTCCTCTGGCTCATCAGGTTCCCAGTACCCAGTCAGGGATATCACATCTAGCCCCGGTTTTTCAACAAGAAAATAATCCACCTCCTTCGACCCAACAGCTTTGTGCGGAACCATCGCAACAACGGAGAGAATGGACTTGGCGGAGATTATACCTAGATGTTTTCCCGGTTCATAGCTGCATGACCACACAGTTCCGTGGGACTTTTGCAGCAAGATTGGGTCAGGCTCGGAATAAAATTCAACCAAAGCGTATGTGTGCACCACGCCGTGCACTTGCGCTCTGAAAAAAAATTGCACCTCGACGATCTGGTGCCTCCCGTCATCTAAAATCTATCAAGACCGCAATGAGATACCTTAAACTCGGCTCCAGTGAGAAACATACCTTCACATTCCGTGCCATGCGTACTTTGTTCAGAGGTTTCCGCAATTCCTTCCACGCCGAGCGCGCAATCTGGCCATTGGGAAGCCGAAGACGAGCCCATCGCACAATTCCCAAGACACCGGGAGTTGGACCATTTCGCTTTTCGAGGAAAGCCCGTATGTGATTGCCTGCAGCTCCTTCAATATGGTGTTTATATTCATCTCTGGCTCGCAGAAGCACAAACGCATCGCCGAGATCAACTGAACCGCGCGGTAGTGATTGGGTGTCGGGATCGAGGTCGGGTATCAACGCTTTGAGCGCGTTTACCTGAGATCTGCGCAAGCCTCGTTCCGAGAGATTGGCATAGGGCTGAGAGTCAGATTTTATCTCCTGCCCCAGATTTCCGATCGTTCGTTCCATCGTCCATGCGAATACAATGCAGCAGGGCCAACTCGAATCGTTTCCGGTGCGAGATGAGTCATAGTGTGGACGCTCTGCCGAACGAAATGAATACGCTCGGGCATCCCCTGGAAATAGAGTGTTTCGAATTCGGCAACATATTCGATCGCCAGCTTGTGGCATCGAATTATATGTTCGACGGGGAGGTGAAACTGGTGGAAACAGCGGATAACGGCGACACCTTTGCACAAGTGCTGCCAGTGAGGGTCTGGAAGAATGCCGGCGAGGAGAAAAGGTGCCAGTCCGACGATGTACAACAGGTACTCCCACGCCTTATACCCGCTCGAAATCTTTTCAGTGGGGTTGCGCGGTGGCCTATCAAAAGAACCGGGGAGATACGGAGTAGCATCGGCAACCGCCTGGCCATGTGCTTTCCAGACTTCATCAACTAGGACTGCCCATATCCAGGAATCTTTTGAATCAGGCTTGTCGCACCGAAGGGTTCCTCTAAATAACGCTAGAACAAGTTCAGTCCAATTGAGGCTTCGCCAGTGCATTACGTCGAAGGGGAAACATCCTGGGATTCCTAGCCTGTGATTGCGAAGTAGTCCACCAAACAGGCTTGGTTTGCAAATGCCGGTGGCCTTCCGACGTTCCTTGTAGTCTGTCTCGTTCTTTGACTTGAGCAGATACGCCAGATTGTGTAAATATTCGTCCTCCGATGGTTGCCGAAGAGACTCGGGATCAACATCCGGATGATCGCAGCCGTCGAGACTGTAGTCGGTCGGGCACATCATCACGGGGTAGTAGTGAGGTTTACCATCTTTACGCCGTCCCTTGAGCGGACAATAAAGCCGACAGCCGTAGACGCCGTGATGTCCAACAAGCCCATTGAGACCAGTCATGCCTGGGCCATCTGCTGTTTCCATGAGAAGGTATGGATGAGAAGTCACAAGCTTCCTATCAAACGCATCCCAGATTTGCAGCCCTTCTTTTTGTAACGCGGAAAGGTGGTGGACGGATGGGAATTTGAACGAATCAAGATGCTTAGGTTTGTTGGGACCAGGAATAAATGAGTCGGGGAGGACAGCACGAACTTTATATCGTTTCTCTGGGGTCAATTCCGCAATAATCCATATTGAAATCCAACAATCGGAATGCTTGTTGCTGCGCTCCGTCAATTGAGCCGATTACAACAACATCTGTGTCTTTGATATCTCCGCGAACAACGGCGTCGAGATAGTCGCGGCCGTGCAGATAATCTTCATACACGGGAATGTTCAAATTTCCATCTTCGTCCATGGAGGCAAGGATTTCGGCGGTTTTTTCGCGTCGATAATGCATATTTTTAGCGCTCTCTGGGGTACCAAATAGAGCCTGGAGCTGTGGTCCTAGGGGAATGGTATAGAACTCTTGAGGTGAACCATTGGCGTCAAAGCGGGAAAGTCCACATATTGGACAAGATTGCCGATCTGAATATGGACCTGTATAAGCCGCACAGGTCTTGGGACACATGTGGGAGAGAATGGGGACGACACCACTCCACTCTGCAACCTTGCGCTTGATAGCCGCATGAGTTAAAACATCATTTTCAGGATGCCGACGAAGATAGGCGGCACGATTGGCGTCGTAAGACTCTTGCGATGCATGAGTAGCGGCAAGAAACATATCAAGGGCATGTCGGTGTGCCGGATCAGAGATATCCGGGGGATCTCGCGAGGGATTCCGTAGACGTTCTAGTGCATCTGGATCGAGGTCACCATTCTCGAGGGACGCATGTTCCACTGCCGCAATAAAATCCAGGGCAGTCTGAAGATCGGTGACTGCAGAAACAGGGTCTGAATCATCGGCACAACTGTCACTGTCGCTGTCGCTGTCCGAATCGTCGGGAATGTTTGATGTATATTCGGTGCTGTCGTCGGCGAGACTGCCGGGATCAATTGTTTCGTAGTCAGAGGCTGTAGGGGACGTTCTGCCGCTATCATTATCATAAAGTTCCTGTGAAAGATTAGCTTGTGGAACCAGCTGACAAAATTTGGGACCATACCGCACTAGTAAAGTCGGTTTCTAATACATCATCAAAGGTCTGGGACAGGTCCGGTGCGAAATCGTCTTCAAGTTTCGGCCTTTTTTGGGAACGTGGACTGGCGTGACCATCGGCTCTGCCAGATTCTTCTTCACTCGACTCAGAACTGCATGAAATATCTGAATTTGAATCATCAGAGCCATCGGATTCATAGCTGCCAGAGAGCGAGACACTGCGAGCTTTGCGTCGATATTTCGCATGGCGTTCAAACGTTCGCCGGGAAACCCCTTTGGATCCATGACAGTATTCTTCGCAAGTACAAACATATTCTTCTTCTTCAGTCGGAGAAGGACGAGCACGTTTCCGGCCCATCGCAGACGCGTGTGCGCGTCAGCCTGTTGTGTTATGTTACTCTACGACGAATAGTTGATGGGACACCCGTGCTACCAGTAGAGAGAATGGGCTTTGTGGAAAAGCAACGGACGAAAACGTCGACCAGCGGCAGGATTGCGAAGAATATGGCACTTTGCGTTTGTGAGCGCAAAAACGAAGTTTGGCTCGGGAACCGAAGAATTTCACGTCAAAATCTATTAATATACATGATGTCACTTTGGACGGATCTGAGCAGAATCGCAGCGGATGCCGACACAAGGCGGCAGATACGGGCGTATCAAGGCAGATACCGGCTTACGGGATTTTCACTGGGGTTTATTTACTGGCTGGGACCAGGCTTGGCCACGCGCTGTCCCAAATGGCAACAGATGTACATGCCACGGCCAAGAACCAAGCAAATTTTTGATCTTATGGTCAATAATTCATCTGATTGTTCTACGCAATTAAAACAGTCTTATCCTTAGTTAATAGTGTCCTCTGAAACCACCTGTGGGACGTGCAGTGAACAAAGACTCATTTGTTGCACCGTGTTTAGATCAATGGCCTATCTGATCCGCCCCAGCGGCCTGGGCTCTCTGCATTCCCATCAGTCCGCCGATCACTTCCGCCAGACCTGATGCCGGACTTTTGATGCCGGACTTTCCAATTCCCATATGGACTCAATTGTGTTTCGAAAAGGTATCGGTGATATCAAGTCTACTGTTCTGTTTACGTGCAGGTCCTCAGTGGTGATCCTAAAAACGCACAATCGGCGTTCTGAGGACTTACTGCATTCCAGGGCCTCCCAGACCCACTGTGTCTAGCTTGGTCGAGGTGTGTATCAGTGGCTAGACACACCGAGGCACATGGTGCCCAGGTGGGCGGAGGTGCAGTAAACCCCTTCGGCACCCTGTGTCTAGCCACCGATATACGCCTCGACCAAGCTCGACATACTCTGCCTAGGAGGCCCCGGAATGCAGTGACTCACGGGCGATGTCTCCGTTCTCGGGGAAAATCGGCGCCGTAAACTGCCACTTTGAGTTGAACAGCGCTGGGAGCCGCGGTTTCTATATATTTACATAACAGGGAACCGCGCTGAGTTGTCGAGAGTAGTCGAGAGTAATATGAACAATCTTGAACAATGCTGTCCAACAGGTGGAATGATTTCCAATATATACGAGATCCGTTCCCTGTTCGCCTGAGATTCGGTTATGCGCCGTCGGTCCTGTTAAGCGCCTCAACACGCGTGTCAGTCTTGCGGGAAGTGGAAGGAGTTAACGGCTATGATTTGCTCCTGTACATAGTTTCGTTAGTCCTCCGGCGAGAACTCTCCGTTCTTTAACTCTTGGATTCTTTGAAAGGTAGAAGTACACTCAGAGGAATGCGAACGGATTTGAGGTCTCCATCGATGTTATTGTCGACTTTACCATGTTCAAATGGTGTTTGATTCACATTGGCTACTCTTGTACATCTCATCAACGGGCCAATCACCGTGAATCATCCGCCGATCGCTCGTTCTCAGGCCTTCACATTCTCACATTTCAGCCTGCATTATACCGGGATACTTCCTCAAACCGGCGTTCCTAAGCGGGACCGTGCCGTATAATTCTACCTACCTACCGGATCTGTTTCGTTCTCGATCGCAGCACACTCGCGTGCGCACTTCTCCTTACGTGCACTGGGGTTCCCACAGTTCCTCAAAGCATTCAAAAGGCAGACTTCGTTGGGTTGCAATTCCTCACTTGGCCTCGCTTTCAAGTTCTTGTCCCGCACGTCCTACACTTAGTTTCACGCTCTTCCTTCACGTCCCACCTCTCAAAAATGTTCTCCTCCATCAAAGCTGCTACTTTTGCTATGATCGCTGTTGCTGCCGGCAACGCTCTCGCTGAGACTCACACCGTCACCTTCAACAACAAGTGGGCAACTTTATATCTATTTCATGAATCGTTCACTCACTCATTCATTCGAATTCAGCTGCGGACGCGGAACGCCCACGCTCATCAGCCAAACTGGCCAAGTGCTCTCCACCGGTGGTGCGTTCACCAGCAACGGCCCTCTCCGAGGCGCCATCGCATACCTCCAGACCGGTATGACTACTCGCAATTCCTCATCTCGCAGTACCTCACGCTAAATAATTGTGAACAGGCAGCTGCGGTTTCAATGGCGAGGGTTGCACGCTCGTCGAGACCACCCTCGTCAACCCCTCCACCGCGGGCTCCGGCTCGAGCACGGACCTCTCGTTGATCCCTCCCCACGCCTTCTCCGTCACCACTGGCTTCGGCTACATTGGTGGCTGCGCTCCAGCCGGCGCTGACTGTGAGTGATTCTCGCATATCTGATGCGACTGTTTGCTGAATTACGATCGCCTGCCTAGGCAACAACGCCAACTGCAACACCGCCTTCCACGTGCCTACGGACACCTTCGTGCAGGTCGCTTGCCAGCAGGACAACGCGAACTTGGTGGTATGTTTTCTTTTTGCCTCCTCCTTAATATGTGGCTCAAACCTTGCGCCTAGATCACCTTCTGCTTGTAGATAAACTACAGCCACACACACAACGCACCGTGGGGAAGGAAGATTCGAATTTCGGGTTGACAACAAACTATTTGTCTTGTCTTTCGCTCATTTGATTATTATGACGCATAAGTAATGTTATTCGTGGAGGTTATTGCCTTCATGTTTTTGGATTCTCGCTCGGAACGTGTGACAGTTGAGATTGAGGAATCTCTTGCCTAACCACTCCGCGCTCGTTATTTTTGCGCACTATACCTCTACGCTTTACACGAAGGTGTCGAACCAATGCAAGTCGCAACAGACAAGGTTCAGAAACGCGACCAGGGCTAGAATGCGGAGCCGGAAACTGGCATGCATTATTTGATGTATAGTTACACCGCACAAGGAATCTATGTTGAAATCCTGCAAGTCAAAATTTGAGAAGGGCGGAGTTACCACACATCGTCGACCCAACTCCAGACCCTGACCCTGAGGTAAAAGTATAACATATATCCCAACCCTATGGCATAATCCGCGACCTCTAGAGACTCTGTACACCAAATTTAGCGCCAAGTTACGGTAGCGATTAAAAGCAGTGCGAGGTTCTTGATGGTGATGGCGGCGTGTGAGCATTGTTTCTTATCTCCGAGCACCACTTCGTATTGGATGATATCGAATGGTCACACAGAGGTGGTACACATACAGGGTAAGCGTTAGTTCAACACAGAGACAGCAGGGATCTACAGATTAGATCGAGGTTGCGGTTCGTTCAAGTAAGCAGTTAAGCAATAATAAATTCGGTTTAGCTACAAGCTACTGTACACTACGATACAGTGGGGTTTATATACTATTTCACACTGAGTCACTATGACTCGGGATGACCAGGGATGACTCCCATTATTCTAGACTATTCTACTGGCAGATTGACTTATCTCGTACCTTCGTGTACTCGAGTCATTCCAGTACTTCGCGCTTTCTCCTGCCCATTTCTCCTCCAATTCTTCACCGATTCACAAGTTCTGGGATTCGATGTTTCCAGATGGGCAAGTTCAGTTTTATATCAGTGCTGATGGACAATGCCGTGAATTTTAGGTTGTACTTGCGTGCCGCGAGTACCATTTGCTTTATGTCTTCTGGTAGTGGAGTTCTCTGGGAAATTGGGATGTGTATATCTTGTAAGAAAACATTGATAATCTGTCCTGGCTGGAGTTTGAGATAGCTCGTCTCCAGAAAATTTATTAACAGAAAATCAACAAAATAGCGCCATGAAGCCCATTGAGGACCTTGTTTCAAGTAGGACTGTAAGGTTCCACAAATCAATTCATTTCTGGCAGGTATATCAAGAATCTGTTTCCCACCTTCACTGATATCGAGCATCATAGTGTCGTGCCCAACTCTGGCTGTTTTTCCATCACAGAGAAAGGTATTTTCGATTTCAATGAGAATATCCGGCTTTCTCAGGCTCTCTCTCTTCATCTGCGACGGCCATGTCCCTCCCAGCGAGCTCGGATAGGTGTTCAAAAGAGGTCTGACCTTGTTCGGAATCTTTTGAACTAATCTATTCCGGTTCAAATAGGCCTTCTGAGACTGAGTCAGTACCTGACAGACAGCAAGGCCCTGACGATATCATGTTTCGTTTATTCGAGGAGACATTTAAAGTGACTAGCGGGTACTCGTGCTCCGCTACGGCAGTTGATTCAGTAGATTTCACAAATCAAATCAACGATGTCATTGTAGTCTAGTAAATCAGATAGCAGGAACCCGTGCTTCACAACAGCAATTGTGTGTTGAAACAGTCTAATATCCAGATGTTCTGAGGTCAGAATTCCATTAGTATGTCACTTGTCGCTGAAACGGTGCGCTTACAATGTGTCTTGAATATGCTAGTTATAGCGTGTTGTGGAAACAACACTAAAACCACACAAACAATATCTTATCACTCCCAAAAGACTAGTGCAATCCTTGGTGAGTTTGGGTCCGGACCGTAGTATGTGGCCAGCAGGTTTGGATTGTACAGTTAACAACAAAACAAGTACTATGAGGCACTAACAAAGTCCCCGCGGCACTTCACTTGGCAAGTTACAGCAGTTATCTTTCGCCGCAGCATTGGATGAACATTTGTGTGAGACAGATACAAGAAGGTAGTGACTATAAAGATAGTTCTATCACTTCAGGGCAGAGTTTGTACTTGGTGTTCACAAAATATCCCCAGCAATGGCTATTCCTATTGCTATATTGAGGCAAGCTGCTTCTTCCTTTGCAATTCTCTTTACTACAGGACTCTCCTGTACAGTAGACCTAAACTTGTCCTCGTTTAGGAATGTTTCCTTCACCTTTTTTTTTTTTTTTTTTGTGGTACATTGGCCAGTAGCAACTAACAATTAGTTAGCCCATCTGGCTGGTAAAGATTGGAGTGTTAGCTCCAGGGAGAGTGGTTTCCACCACCAGAGAAATGCATTCCGCACGCCTTAGGGCAGTGTGGGACTGCCGCGCTATCCAACACCGCGGTTGTTGTCTCATCGGGGCCGGGGTTGTGTAAAAGCACGGTTACCCACTAAAACTCTGGGCTCTCGTAACTAATTGGCCAGTAGGCTACGTTCATTGTCCAGGATTCCGGACCAGGTCTCAAGGACCAGTTTACTGGCCAGCGCAGGGCGCATCCCACGCATTGGCCTATTTGCTAGCATTATGTCCACCTGTAATCTTTGATTTACTGCAAACTTCCATTTGTTTACAATTTCTTCTTCGGTTGCTGGCACACCGTCCCGAGAGATAACTCGGTCATTCCGGAGTTTCCAGATTAGAAACGCGGATTCGGACATCAAAATCCGATATAGCCGTTGCGTGCCATGCCTAAGCTTGCCCTTATCATCACGAAACTCAGCAAGGCCACACCCAAGTATTGTGCCCAATGACACGGCTGGCCATGTCGACTCTCTCTCTAGCCATAATGCTTCAGTGGCCCGCCATACGATCTCTTGCCCGGGGCTCGTACAACTGGTAAATATGTGCTCGAGATCTTCCATCATCTCGCACTCTTTGCACAAGGCACGGTCCTCGCATTCTGGGATGTGAGTCCAGTAATTACCTACTCTGTGTGCATTGTGGAGGCCTTTCCAAAGAAACTAAGCAGTCCGTGGGAGTATATCTCTCACTGTTGCTGCCTTCCATATGTCAGCATCAGACACAATTCTGTCAAACACATTTTCAGTTGCTTGGTGTACAACCTCCAGCTTTTTCACTGTTGATGGCCTCGGGGCCAATGCCTTCACTTTCTCTTCTCTTATGCTTCGATAAAATATGCGTCGACGGTTGTCCTGCAGGCTTAATCCGGGGAGGGCTGTGCCCTGTGGCAGCGTGAGGTTCCAGTCCCCATTTATCGAGGTCTTCGCGGCCCTCTTTGCGAGTTTGGCTGCATGCCTGCACATTGCCCTTTTGCGTGTTCCCGGCTTCACAACTTTAAATATTGTTGGTGCCCTCCGGGCCTTGAGTTCCGCTGCCAAGCAGCGTAATACATCGCGGTATTGTACTCCTACCCATCCTATGTGCTCCCAGCCAGAGAGCTCTTTATTCATTGCGTCTTGCACATAGCGTTGTGTGCTAACCACGGTGAGTTTCGTGTTCCTATTCACACTTCGTATGGCTTATAATGCGGCATAAAGCTCAGCTACATATAGAGAGCAATCCCCGGAAGTTGGTAAGCACTTTCCCATGTTCCAGTTGTCGCCATCGTTGGCGAATAGGCCTGATGCCTCATAGGTCATTTTACGTGGTGGTGCATGTATCGCCCCGGCAATGTACATCACCCCAGCTTCGGGGGCTTGTACTGCTGCTGTTCGCCGGCGGATCTGTGGGTCCGCACGTTCTTTTGGTTCACCCCCTCTGCGAGTCATCACACGGAGGCCTTGACTGAGGTTGGTAATGCCCCCTGGTGGTGAGAAGAGTTCAGAGTCCTTGCTGAGATTGGGGGGCACGGCCATGGCAGATGGCCCCTCTGTTACTCCGAGCTGTGGAACCCACTTGGGTAGTATTGTATTTGTCTCAGATGGGAGGCGGCAGCAGTGGCGCATGCGTGGGGATTCAGGCAGCCTCTTGCCCTGTCCCCATCACACTCGTCGCAGGTGCACTGGGCACGTGGGTTGTGTAGCAGGCCATTTAGGCACTGGGCTATTTCTAGTCCATTGCCACTTTCACTGCGGCGTGCTTTCCACATAGGCATTTTGCTTTTTTTCCATTATTGTCTTGCTGCTTCAGGGGGTCTTCGCCGGGGTGGTGCCATAATGGCATTTCTCTCTGGACTTCTTCAGACAGGTATACTGTTGCGAAGTCAACACCGTACTTATTCACGCACTTTACCAGGGTCTTGTGCAGCGCCAGGGGATCCCGTTGGTTAACCTTTATGTTTTGGACCATAAGGTTCGTCTTAGCCTCTTCAGCTACTGATGTTGATTTGACCGTACATTTTGATAGGCCATGGAGTGCCAGCGATGCCCAGTGGGCTCGCTTTTGTGAATTGTCCTCAGTGAGTGCTGCAGTTTTGAGCATCAGAAGGGCCTCATTCCGTCCTTCTAGGTCGAGCATCCGTATGCCTCCGAGTTCCCGTGGGGCTAGTAGCATGTCTCGAGAGATCATAGATGACTTTGAGTCATTTATGAACTCCTTCTGTGCCTTGAGTATAGGCCACTATTTGGTCGATGTTTTTTCTCATGATCAAGGTAGGGTTCAGGTTTGCCCAGCATTCATAATCTGAGTCGATTTTCTCCAGAACCAGGTCCATACGCCAAAGGCGTCCACTCCGTTGCCTATAAAACTTCCTAATATTCGTACTGCTTCCCCTTCTTTTGCTATGTGGATATTGGATGGGATCTGGTTGTCCTCGGGGTGAAGGTGTCTAGTCTCAAGGAGGCGGGTCCTGAACTCTGGGGCCCCAAACAGGATGATTTCAGTTTTAGTAATATTGAAGCGGGCCCCGATGCGAGACACCACTTATCCAGTACCCTATTCATATCATCGAAACTGTCGTGCTCACTCAAGTACACTGTGGTGTCATCCCGGAAATAGTTGGACAACGGCCTTTTCCGCTACACCGGGTATGTTGTACCCCCTTAGGCCGGATTTTCGTAGCATTGACGCTAGTGGTTCAATCGCCACGTTAAACAGTAGGCAAGATAGCAGGTCGCCTTGGTGGACTCCCCGTATAACTCGGAAGGATGAGCTCATTTCTCCGTTAACTATTACACGTGTGTCAGCAAATTTGTACAGGGATTTTACAGTGTTAATGATCAGTTCTGGAAGCCCATGTTTCCGGAGTGTGTCCCACAGATATGGATGTAGTGTCTTGTCGTACGCCTTCTCTTGGTCAAGCACTACAATGACCCCATTTTGAAGGTCTTCCTCGGAGTATTCTACTACCTCCATGGCGAGGTAGATGGTGTCTGTGATTTTACGTCCCTTCATGAAACCAGACTGGTCTTTATGTATAAGGTACGGGGCAACTCTACTTAGCTTGTTCGCTAATGCTTTGGTAAATATTTTATAGTCAGAGTTCAACACTGTAATAGGCCTGTAATTGGCTATATCTGTCGGGTCCCTCTTTTTAAAAAGAGGACACATCCATCCCAGGGAGAACTCGGTCCCCTCAACCATACTGAATTCTTCAATGTCATTGTATACCCAGGTGAGTACTTTTACGATGTCACACGTCTTCTTTGGGGGTGTTCTGTCATTCATATTTTTCATATTTTCTTTGTCAATGGAGTCAAGTCAGCGCCAGAATTCAGTCGCGAATCCATTTATCCCAGCTGCTTTTCCAGGTGCAGCTTCCAAAAGGGCCTTCAGTACATCATCTTCAGTGAGCTTTTTGGACAGTGGTTTCATGTCTACCTCGTCGCTAACTTGCGGTAGTGAGTCAAGTGCCTCTTCTCTGGCTTCTTCATGCTCACTTTGGGTCGCATTCATGCCATCAGACTGGAGGTCATTGTGGTAATCACTGGCAATTTCCACCATTTCAGAGGAACACCGACTTCCTCTCTCGGGTGCGACATCTGTTCTGCAGAGGTACGTTATGGTATCCCTCGGCTTTGCATCCTTACTGAGACTTACAGCATACTTAGTTATATGGTTTAGCTCTGTAAAGCCCCGAACTCTAGTTTCAAGTCATTGGCGCTTCCGCTGCCGATCAACTAAGTTGTCGATTTTCTTCTCGATCACAGCTACTAATCCAGCTATCTCTTCTGGTGGCCTGTCTGCTGCTACTTGGTAGCCTTCTGTGTGGGGCTGATCACCGCTGGTTTCTTCAGGGTTTGTTACCCCCTGTCTCGAGGTAAGCTCCGGTTGCTTGGTTTTTCAGGAGGCTTTCACGTTCCTGCACCAGTACACCCTTCTTCTTGGCTGTTGCACCTACTGCCATCTTTGCTCTAATCTTGGCATACATCAAGACGGAATCCTTGAAGGTTTTGAATCTAGTTTGGGCATTAGACGTTTTGGTGCGCTCCTCCGGTATGGATTCCTCCAATTTTATCGCTTCCTCCATTGAAAAGGTCATAAATTCTTTATCATATAGTAAGAACTGTGGCATGGTCCATCATCCTTTACCTATATATGGAGCCCCTGGGGCAGAGATTGTTACCGATACCATACAGTGGTCGGTGAGGCCCCTGGCCGTGTCTTCAATATCCCAATGTCGGCAAGACTTCATGAGAGTGGGTGAGACGAGGATCGTATCGATGCGGGACAATGTCCCACAGGTGCTAACATGAGTACAGTCGAAGCTGTCATAACCCATGGCTCTCAAAACCCATAATCTGTGATACCCCATACATTTAGGCTGTCCACCATGGTGGTTCCCTATTAAAATGGTGATAAAACCCATAACTCTTCAAAACTCCATAACCTATACCTTTGGGAGGGTAAAACCCATACTTTTCAGCTATTTCTTTGTAAGTTTTCTGGTGAAATTTGAGGTGTGAATGGTCATGATTCTGCCTGAAGTCCCAATATCATTGCATTTGTTCAGTATGAAGCCAGTTCAGCTTGATTTGATGTGGATCACTGCCAAATCAGTGTTTGGATAACCTCTCCGAGTCTCCGACACACCCAGCTAAATCTTGAAAGCTTTATTCCGAGATTAGAAGGGTGGAAAGTACTTTACAATGATATGAAGTACCCATAGTCCCTATTTTCGTGCCCATTCCAGGCAGATTTTACTGGATCGGCTATTGCCGACATTATTCCCACGCTCTACTAATCCATACGCTGCAATCACCCATAGGTTTGACCATCCACCGAGGGCTATGGGTTATGACAGCTTCGACTGTATATGCCTTTATGTCGGGGTTATGTTGTCGCCAACCATCTTTAACTTCCATCAGACGCATGAAGCGCAAGTATGCAGCCACCACTGCGTCAGAGTCCACGCGGTGCGGCAGTCGGTCAATTGCGTCCAGCACGACGTTGAAGTCTCCGCCTATGGCATCAGGCACCGGCAGGTCTATGGTACACCAGAGCTTGCACAGAGCGTTCCAAAAATTAATTTTTTCTTCATCTGATCAGTGGGGGCATATAGCCCCAGTATCATCATCGTCCGTGTCCCATGCCACGGAACCACTGCAAGTATTGCTTTACCAGGTATGAGGTAGTGAATCTTCACTCCTTCGACATTAGTAATCTCCCGGTTCAACACTATAGCTATGCCTTTTGTGGCGGGATTTTCGGGGTATTCATAATTGAAGAGTTTTAGGTGTTTACCCATGAAGCTATCTTGTACTTCCAAGGCCTGAGCAGCCGACATATGCGTCTCAGAGACAATCAATGCACCTATTTTCTGTTCACGCATCATGCGGTGGATCCCATGCCACTTGTGGCTGTCTTGAGACAGTGAGGTTGCTTTAATACCATTTATATTAATGGCCTTCAGATTTATTTCAGCTCTGGTGTTACAGCCTATTCTAGGGTTTCCAATTTGTTGCTTTTCCCTCTTTCGGTTGAACACAGGAGCGTGGTCTTCGTCCTGGGGGCATCCCCTCGGCACGCGTTGTCGCCGGGAGCTAGGAGCTCCACCCTGTGTTTGGATGTTTGCAACCATTTCTCGGGTGCTGGGGTCAGGCGTGTTCCTCCTCGCTCGATTTTCTGCTGTATTTGGGTTACCCCTCGTTCAGCTGATCTCTCGTGGGTTGGAAGGTGGGACTGTACCCCTAGGCGGTATTAAATCCCATGCCCAAAGCTAGCATCGGAACCAACTGAGCCAAAAGGCCACTGTAATCAGGTTATTCTGATTACAGGCTTTGGACTATATATACATGATTAAACACATTTAGCATGCATTTAACAGGCGGTGTGCCCCAACTAACTGCTGCATCGCCGTCTCCTTCGCAGCACGTACGTGCACACGTGATTCGTTGCCCTTTGCCAGTCACTGCATCAGCCAAAGCAACGGTGGAGCTGCTGCAGGGGGGGTCTCGCTGAGAATACAGTTACTCCAAATAAGTGACCGGTCATCCATCTAGCCCCACCTGACATATCGCGAACAGATTCTGGGATCTGCACTTCTACCATTCTTCTCAGAGATGCAGGAGAGGCTGCCTAATCTCTTGTTTCAACCAGAGACTGCATTTTCTCATTGTGCCAAGGCCATGTCCGAATGGTTGATGGCTCATAACATTCCACCTTTCCCCCATCCCCCGTCCTCTCCAGATGTCAGCCCCATTGAGCCGGTCTGGTTAGTGCTCAAGCACATCTGTGCCCATCCCATCAAGCCCACAAATTATGTAGAACTGCAGCAGGCAATATTCGAGGCATGAGATGCAATTCCATCAGCAGACACTAACATTGTGATTGATGGAATGCCGAGAATTGTTGATGCTGTTAATGTGTCCAACAGTGAACACACAAAGTACTAGCAATGTAATATACCTCTATCTACCTCTCTATGCAATTTTCATGTGTTTTTTGATTTCCTATAAACAGTTAAAGCCGCCGGAATTAAATGACCGGTCACTTATTTGGAGTGACTGTAGCCGGGGCTAGGCCCCTGGTTGCCCCGGCTCCCGCTGGTTTCATTGTTCTGTCTCATAGCCAGCAGGCACTGACGAGGAGGATGCACCTGCTCCCCTAAACCCTCCCGCGTTCCAGGAGGGTCCATGGCGCTGTAATTCATTTGTAATGGTTGTAAGTTCATAGTATTTGGAGGTTTTTGGATAGAATGATAGGCCTTAGTGGTGCAGCGAGCGCGCACAGTGCGTACAGCACTTCGCTGTATCCCGACATTCATTCCATATGTCAGAGTACTCATTTTGTTGTGCACTTAAGTCAAACTCGCGAAAAAGGTGGCAAGCTCGTGTATTACTTGCGAAAAGGACAACATGAAGCTTCCAGTTTTCACACGCTACCCGAGCAGTGGCAAAGATGGTGCTGCACCCGATGTTAATCCAATGCTGTGGGGGTACGTAAGCCATCCACAGGCCTAGCACAGCCCCTGTGGACGGCTTACTAAGGCAGGAACAGGCTGCTGTGTCAATATCGGCGATCTCCACACAAGAACATCGTGAAAAAGATGAATCCAGGTTATGACATCATTGCAAGTTGGTCGGGTCTTTCATCAGGAGGAGGCGGGAAGTGGCTCAAAGGTTCGGTCGGGCCAGCATGTCTGCAAGGTCCCAGATGCTGCAGGTGCAGCTGGTAACGGTCGATGGTATCTATCGACGGTGTTAGCATGGCATAAATGTCATGCAGTTTACAGTGCTTCGGGATTTTCTCCCGGGAAAGAGGGCGACGATGCACCTGATGTTGTATTAACGTCACAGGGAGGTGAACAGTGTCTGTGGGCCCCACTAGACTCTGGTGACAAACAGGTGCCGCCATCATTGAATAGCGGGGGGCGCACACCCTTCCCAGTGGCATGGGAAATCCGGCCAACATGATGGTCTGGAACAAGGGGCCTCCCCTGTTTCCTTCACTTTTATAGTAACGACTTAAGCATTGAATGCAAAGTCCAACTAATCGATCCAACAGCTAATGACAGGACTCTCCCTGATGAGTGTGAAGGCAAAGCAGTCGACAAGTCACAACTAATTCTCAGGTGGTTAACCGTTTGAAGCTTAACTGATGAGTCCCTTGCTTGACAATTCAAGCCAACAACCAACTTCAATTTACAGACAAGTTACAAACAGACATAGGCCTGAGGACACCCACACTGATAGACGGTGCGATGAACTGGCTGTATGTGGGTTCTACAGGCTGCTTTTATAGTAATAGTACAAACGAAAGGAGATAAACTAGATATGGCAACTGAGATGTGGTGCTTGGTCATGTAGGTTTGTTCCCTCATGGTCAAACATACTCACACAGGCTGATCCATCGGCAGACGCCACTCGGCATGTTTGTGAGCTTGAAGCTACCGTGGTGGATCTTGAAGGCAAGCTCAAATTTGCCAAGGCCGAGGTGAAGGTAAGTCCGGATCTGTTTACAACTGTGAGCATCGATGTTCACATTTTATTAGTCCAATTCCTCAGGTCATGTGCGGGCTCCTAAAGCTGGTTTTGGCGCCGCCACATCGAACGTGATCGCACCGAGCACGACCGCGGCGTTGCCGCCATCCTCATCCTCTGAGTTGCCCATATCCGCTCCCTCTGTTCGCGACGATTTGAATGTTGTTGGCATGCGTCGCGTGTCAGCACGGAAGCGCGCGCAAGCAGACTCGTCTGGCGGGGCCCCAGTGCCTTCCAACAAGCGCCAGAAGAAGCTCGAGGATCCACTGGCGGGTGAGTGATGCAGGATCCCGACACTGGTGAGAAGCTCGCTGGGCACGAGTGTGTCGAGCGCTTTCCGGAGGAGTTTGCGCAGCGTTAGAAAAAGGATTGTCAACGCTATCTCGAATACCTCGCGCAGTCGGTAGATTCGTAGTAATGATGTGTTCTAATCTACTCAAGTGATACGTACATAACAACGTGTACAATCAAGTATCTCAATGTCTCGTTCATGTACGAGACTCCCAACGCAACTCGTCGCAAGTTTTGGCTTTTATACCAGCCAGGAGGGGCCAAATAGTTCAAAGTTGAGAGCGTTGAACAAATGCATATCTACTCAGAAGAATTTGTACTGCTGCAGGGCTACATTTGCTGACCCACAAATATCCAATCCCCGTTGAACACGAACTCACGTGACTTTATCAATGTAGGTTGACGCAATTAAACAGCGAGTTCCCTGCGCTGTTATCATTTGCAAGGTACGTAGTTGCGTTGGTGAGCCAGGAAAGAGGATACCGCCACAGAAACAGATGACATAAGTCTTTCTCAACAGGAACCAAGAGCTGACGAAGTTGCGCATTCACGCTGCCAAATCTGGCATGCGACGAGCTTGCTTCGCAAGCTGACAAACTTACTCAGGACCTGACGAGCTCCCGCAATCCTACGTACTGACGAAGTATGAGAGGGCTCCCGCCACGAAGACGCGGTACGCGCTGAGATAGAGGCGATTCAGCTGAGGCGCAAACTGCTGGAGACAGACCCAAGCATCAGCACAGACCTTGCCTCGTCATTGTACTGGCTTGGTGTGAGGCTCCAGGCGGTGTGGTAGGGTCGGATGGCCGGGATGTGGAAACCGTTTCGCATCCTATATTTACCTTTAATATACATTTACCCCTATCCTAGCTTACAACATTTATTTGTATCGTAAATACGTAGTGTCCAGTGCAAGGCTACGTGCCCAGAGGCTGCAGCAGACCACCTCATCCTTCAAGTGAAAAACTTACCAGTGGGCTAGTTTAGCCACCAATCTCGCCGTATCTCGCCCTCTCTTCGTCTTCTCATTTCACGCCACTTTTGCATGCCATTGACACGGTCTCTTCCTCCCACTTTCGTACTCTACCCCTCGGGACATCGTTTCTCATTCAATTTCCACATTCTACTTTACCTTACTGGATCACCGACCCTATTAAAGAACCTACGTCTCGGGCATCTCTCCCTACCACAGCGGCGGGACGGCATGAAGAAGGCGTTGGATGCACACGCGGAGGCAGTTCGTATTCATCGCAGGCTGTCTAAGGGGGTTCCAATCCTTATCAGGGGTTTGTGTGCGTCATTGACCGCTCTTGGGGTAGCACTCAGGGCGGTGGGCTGCCCGGAAGACGCATTACGCACCAATGAAGAGGTCATTCAGCTCTGTCGTGGGCCTGCTGCCAATGATCTCAACGTACCCAAGGATGTGTACGTAGCGTCAGTGTACTTGTGAAACTGACTTGGTCAACTTAAGTTAATTTTGGGAGGCTAAGTTAATTTACATCACAATTACATAAGCTGCTTGTACAACCATTCCATACGACCGCGAGTCTAACCTGCGGATTTAAGCCGGGCCCAAAATGTTCTCGAACTCAACCCCTGTCCGACCCGACTCAAGCTCGACTTATTTGAGTTGGTCAACACCTCCAGTCTCAAACCTCAGCGGAATCCACACCGCAATGGCGAGAGCATTCAGGCTCTTGTTCATCAACTTGAGAGACTCCGTCTGACCGAGGGAGCGCATCCAGTCCCGCTTCGGCGGCAGTTCATCATCACAAACAGACGGCCTCTCTGACTGAATATCCGCTGACAGGCTAACTGTTGCGTAAAACGAGAAGAGACACACTGGTGTACACTATTGCGGCAAGTTAAAGTATGAAATTCGACGTCCATGAAGAACCTCTTCCCACCCTTCCTCGGTATATTAGCCACTTTGCGATGCAGCCATTGGAGCCGCCCAATGGCTGATTCGCGTTGCGTCATCTGGTGGCTCCGCCCGCCAAAAATACCCGCGGGTGGCTCCGACAGCCACCCGACAGCCACCCGCGGGTATTTTAGGCCTTGTTCTGGCGGCTACGATTTCTCACCGAATTGTGGTCACGGTGGCGCCTGAGAACTTCGAAGATCATCTCGAAGTTCGAACGCTCCTCCAACTCATTCTTAGCTGTCTTGAAGATACACTTTCACTCACAGTGGCCGTGTCTCGGGGATCCGCCGGTCGTGGACAGAAGCCACAGCCTGGACCTTCGCGCTATTTCGCAAGAAGGTCGATGTCAGATCTGCCTGAAAAGAGTGATTTTCCAGCCTTGGCTTGACCGCAAAGCCTAAAAGTCATGGCTTTTGGCGGCGATTTGGGTACTTTTTGGCTTTGGGCCAGCAAAAATCCCAGGCCAAGCCCATGATTATCCCTTGGCTTCGCTTGGGCGTTGGTGCCAAGCTATGGGTTTTTGGCCTGAGGCAAAAGCCGGAAGATCACTAAAAATCTCTATTCCTCCATCAAGGCATTCTTGCATTGCACTTCGTTCAATCATTTCCGTCTCGTGCCCGGGGACTTATGATTTACTCGACAGTAATTTCGCCTCGCTTTCAATATCAATATGCTTCCGCGCACGCTTAGAAGTATTCCGCTCTCCCTGTGGGGCCGGCTCGACTCGCGTGTATTCCAGACTTACATCAACGTTGTCCTTTGGTTCTCGGGAAGTCAACGATGGATGGCGATATGTCGACACCATGCATGGCAAGTACCTACGCCGTTCGCATACCCAAAATTCAAGCTGACTAGCATTTCAAAATTAATACAGTGTGTTTCTCGCGTTTGTGCAGGCTTTGATTCATTGAACCCTCATGTGCCTTGGCTCTGTCTTGGCCCTGAAATCCGTTGACACGGACCCTTTACCGATATTAAGCAAGTAGCCCATAATAGAGACTAAGCTCAGTTATTGCTCGGCATCTTTCCATCATTGGCGAAAACCACTCATCGTCTTGCGTTCTTAGGCATCCGATTGGCTACCAGGTTAGTCAAAGAATCAGTCCAAACGCAAATATCTCTCATGTTCACTCAATGACTAGTACGGATGACCTGATCACTCCGGCATTGATCCCCGAGACTATAAAGCGCAGAAAACTGTCAGTTCACCTGGCATCCGACTGGCACACCAGCTCGATTCGCCTGGCTGGAAGGATCTTCGGCAGCGTTCAACGCACAATGGCGGCTCGTATGGCTGGAACAACATCATAACACTCTTTTATGCCACGTCTCCTCCCAGCACTTTCCTCTCGTCGTTTCTTTTCCCACCGGGTTTTGGAACGCGAAGGTTTTCAGTTGCTCACGACATCACGACCTTACGCTCATGACTCACTTATTTTCATTTGGGTTCGTCGAGGTACATGTACCTAAGTATTTACTACATAGACGAATATCACATTGTTAAATTGTTAAACTAGTAAGTACTCCTCGCCGATATCCGCGAAAGTATGATTGCATCTAAATTCCACACGCCAAGTCCAATATAGCGGACCGAATTATAGGATCGACCACAGCATTGGCACTGCACAACAGCAGTAGCACAGCAGTGACAGCACACCTCACCTTTCCCGCCTTCCATAGCAACACACCTTTCCGTCCTCCCTACACCTCGCTTTCTCGTCTTCCGCCCTCCATACCATGGGTATGTTCGATCAGACTTGCTAGACCAGCCCCTGGCTCATTCCGTAGGTTCCCTCGAAGGCACAACAATTTCAGAACATCCCTGGTCGAGGACTATACCAAGCCCACTGACTACTCCGCTCCTCTCGATGGAGGCTCTCCGAATGGAACTCCTATGGCGAAAATGAATAATAACCGCTCGTCTCTTCGCGCCAGAAGGACCACGACAAATTCAGTGGGAGAAGCCACACGTCGAAGCTTCAACCTCAGGCGGGCTGCGACGTCGTTGTTCACCCCTCAAAAGAAGATCGCCGAAGCTCCGGGCATATTGCGCTCTATCAGATCCATACTAACGGCCTCATGTATGTGGTTTCCCCTCCTCTTTTTAATTTTTCAGCAATGTTGGCCCGTCTTCAAAGGGTTGAACGTACTCCTTGTTTTCATCCCAATATCGGTCTGTCCTGGTGCTCCAGTGGCGTCATGTTATACTAAGCAATTTTTCCACTCTGTAGTGGGCCTTCAATTTTGCTGATAAAGACCAAGAATCCTCGTTTTCGTTTGTCAGTTCCTCTTGTAGGCATGACACGCCGCCCACTGACGGCATGCGGCGATAGTCTCTTTCCTGGCCATTATACCTCTGGCAAAATTGCTTGCCTTCGCGACAGATGAGCTGTCATTGCGCGTTGGCCAAACGCTTGCCGGTCTTCTCAATGCTACTCTCGTATGTTCAGATGGTCTTATAACCGTTGTCACTCTCTCACGGACACACACAGGGCAATGCGTGCGTGTCCACCTTCATTTCCTTCTCCTATCCCGCTCAATATTTCCTTCTAAAGGGTTGAACTCATCGTGGCTGTATGTCCTGTCCTACCTAACTCGTCTATAACGATGACTGATATGTCCTCAGATTATTGCACTTACAAAATGCGAACTTGAAATCGTACAATCCTCCCGTACGTCATTCCCTCGGGTCCGATTGAAGCTGATCTTCAACTTGTCGCAGTCATCGGTTCTATCCTCAGCAACCTGCGTAGGTGTCGTCAACATTTTTGCACCAATCGCCTCTCATCGTTATTCAGTGTTGGTGCTTGGGATGTGTTTCTTTGCCGGCGGTATTAAATTCTCTGAACAAGGGTTTGGCGCCAGTGTGTTTTCTTACAATACATCATTCAATCCGGTCCCTCATTGATTATTGATCTCTCTCTCATCGCAGGTGCTACTCAGCTCAACTCTTCCCTCTTGACTATCAGTGTCATCGCCATCCTGTTACCCAACGCGTTCCGTTTCGCGGTAACGGCACAGTCCGACCCCGATGCTGGGCAGGACATTCTAAAAGTTAGCCACGGGGTATGCTCTCGATTTTCTACGAATTGGTGGATGCTCACCCTAAGCTAGGTCGCTCTCATCCTACTTTTCAGTCAGTGTTTTTCGAGCGTGAAAGATATGAACTAATATACATTTAGTCTATGGATCCTATCTTTTTTTCCAACTCTACTCTCATGCGACCCTCTACGGTGACACAAGCGACGATGTCATCAAGTCAACCAAATATGCTCCCAGGGAAAAGAAAAATAGGGATGGCAAGGGTCGCACCGGTGCTGGCACAGATCTCAGCAGTGCGGGCTCCCCGACGGACGTTGAAACTCAGCATGAGGCGGAAGAAGAAGACGTTGAGGAACCTCAACTTAGCTTGTGGATGACCCTCGGACTACTGGCCGTCGTCACCGTCGTACGTCTTCTAGCCGTGATAAAAGAGTCACCCAGTACCTGCTGATCCACTCCAGTTCATCGGTGTTACGGCCGAGTGGTTGGTCGATTCCATCAACGGTCTTGTTTCGAGTGGGAGTATTACCAAAGAGTTTGTCGGCGTCATCCTGCTCCCCATCGTCGGCAATGCTGCAGGTTGGTGAAAGATGCTTTTTAGTTGAGGAGTTCTGAACCCGCGGGATCCACAGAACATGTTACCGCCGTTACAGTCTCCGTGAAAGACAAACTCACTCTTAGTCTGGGTGTGGCGGTTGGCTCAAGTATCGTGAGACATCCTGTGTCTTCCGCCGTTAACTTCTTTCGACTGACCACAATTTACTCAGCAAATTGCCCTTTTTGTGATTCCGTGCGTTCCTCTAAATTGTCCAAACAATGGCGACCCAATAGTTTAGTATAGATTCATCATGGTTCTCGGGTGGATTCTTGGGAAACCCCTTACCATGCTCTTTGATCCTTTCGAGTCTGTTGCGTTGTTCTTGGCTGGTTAGTCTCCGAGTCAGTTTGCTATTGAAGTGTCACCCACGCATTTGCCAGTGATGACCGTCAACTATGTTGTTCAAGACGGTAAATCGAATTGGCTAGAAGGCATGATCCTCATGTGTATGTGCTTCCAATTAAATAAAAATCATGGCTGCGGCTCATTCATTTTAGGCTTGTATGTTATTCTTGGGACCACGTTCTTTTTCTATCCCGGTGTCTCGGGCGATTCGGTTAACATTATTCTTCCTAAATGCACTTAGTTCAATCGGGATTCGTTTTCTTGATGTTTATGAACGTGAATGTCTCTTACGTCACATACTGTACGCTCTTGCGTTTAAATTCGGAGGACTCCTGTAGGACAACTCGCTCATTGATGTCTGGTCTGGGAATTTCTTGAACAATACCTACATTTCTGACAGTACCTATCTCACTACATTTTGATGGCGCCTCGGCCAACCTCGGCCAACCTCAGCCGACATCGACCAAGTCGGCCGAGGCGCCATCAAAATGTAGTGTCTGCCTACCAGCCAATGGAATTTCACAATTTTGGCTTTGATATCTGTCAACCAATTTTGGATGACGACGTCTGTGAAATTATGTCCCGATGACGCGTCAGGGTCGGAAAATAAAAGCCACTCATTCACGCATTGGTCCAAAGCAACTGCTCCAAAGTCGACTTCGCATCGGAGAAGGATCACGATGTAACGAGGATCGAGAACAGCACAGGGCAATCTGAAGTTGATTTGGGAAAGGGAGTTTCTGCAGAACAGCACCGACACTAACAGCATGACAGCCGAGGAAGAAAGGACAAACTTACTAATTTCCGAGCTCGGTAGGGTTTTTTGGCCAAAACGTCTCTGAAAGTGAACGGGAGGAGAAACAGGGCCTAGAATGAAAGAATATGGATTCAATAGCCTGGCGTAGCGTGAAAGACGGTAATTGAATCCCAGTAATTGAACTGAAGTTGGATCCAGGATAAAACTCTAATGCTTGCGGCGCTTAGGGAGGCTGAGGCTCGTTTTCATTGCCTCCTGTATCCAGGAGTTGAATGAATCATGATCATCTATCCTTTCCCAAGGTTCACGCTCTGATTATATTCGGCCCACAAATGATATCGTAAATGAGGAAAGTAGATCGAGAACGATCGTCTCATTCGGTACGCAACGACAGGAGCCAGAAAACAGAGTTTCTAGCATGTGCATGTATGTACGTACGTGCGGAACAACATGAGAACGTTGAAAGGGAAAATTTAGCGCCAACGACAGGTCTCGTCTCAGGGCGACCAGAGACAGAAGGTCGCCGGGTATTCATCCACCTTCTCCAATGAACATTCCACATAACCCTAACCAAGCAGCGGCCGTGCGTGCCATAGGCCTCCCATAGGACCCCGCGCCGTTGACCAGCCGGCGCCGGGTCCATGTAATTCGCGATACCCTGAAGAAGTACCGACGGATGCTCGACGCTGATAGCGAATGATCGAACGCAAGATAGAATAGAAGGAAATTCCGCTAAAAACAAACAGCAGAACGAAACGCACCCAGCCAGCCAATCAACACATTGAACCGCCTTGCTTCAATTCAGGGCCGTGAGGATGGGGACGCTGCGCTTATGAGCAAAACGTCAGCACGGCGGGTATGGATGCGGGGGGAGGCGGAGGGGAGAAGGATACAATATACGGGAACGGAGGCCGAACAGACGGAAGGAGAAGAGCAGAATACTAACTGATGTCAGTACCTGCACTCCGACCACCAAGTACGCCTCGTGCCTCCATCGCAGCCGACACCGTGGTGTACAAGGGAAACGCATGACTGCCCACACGGACGGATCCTCTGCGCTCGAGCACTCACGAAACTGGGAAGGCTGTGGAGCCGCGGCCCGCGTGACGTTGCATTTGGAGCGGGGAGCTGCGGCGCACGAGATCAGCATTGCTCAACAAAATGAAAGCAAGAGGGAGAACGAGGAGCATGCAATAGCCTGTCTGCGATGTAGCCATTCGAGCCATCTGATGGCTCTTTGGCGTTGCGCAAACTGATGGCTACTATGGCTCGAGCTGATAAAATAAAGTCAGTGTATGCTTTTTTCTGTTAGAAAGAGTGTCAATGATTGTGTTATCATGTGTGAAGCTTAAGGAATGCCCCTAGACTGCATGAGACCTCCAAATTCAACAACATTAACTATTTTGGGCCTAGACTCGTGACCAGTCTGCACTACGGCAAATCTGAGTGCAAGCACTATGCCGTAGGCAGACTGGTACAACTCAGGACATGTCAAAGGGCTGCGCCCGGAGTTTGAAATTCTTGAGTGGTGCCGATCATGCCGTCAAAGTTATCTTCGGTGATCTCGGTCCGAGAAGGGATTTTCTCTATTAAAATAGTCCTGCATGTTTGACTCACCCAAGCAAAGGAATCAAAATTCTGAGGAGACAAAATTTAAGCTGAGGGAACTTCACAGGGACCTCTAGCTTTGATCAAAGAAAAATATTGAGATTTGAAGCCAGGGCACAAGAAATGAAAATTTTCAAACTCCGGGCGCAGCGCTTTTGATCGGTCCGAGTTGTACCAGTCTGCCTACGGCATAGTGCTTGCACTAAGATTTGCCGTTGTAGGGCAGACTGGTAACGAGTCTATTTTGGGCCTACAATCTGGCCGTTATATATGTGAATGGGACTGAACACCCATCCATGAGCTGAACGACTCAGAGGCAACTCAATGACTCCAAAAATATGGGCAAGTATCAAAACCATTTGAGCCATTAGCCATCAATTTGCGCAATGCCAAACAGCCATCAGATGGCTCGAATGGCTGCATCGCAAACTCTCTAATGCGAAAGGATCAGGACAGGAGGAATGAGGGCTAGAGAGGAAGAGCAACACACGGCTTGATCTGCCTTCCTTCACCTCTCATTTACGGTGGTGTACCACCACTTCTGAGTTCACGCCCTGCAATTCAAGGTCTGTATCCAGGCGTTGCGCCCCTACCCTCTGCTTCATCCTACCCGTTGTGCCACCGCCACCAATTTCCTCGGATCCTCCTTCCCCTCTGCCGGGGCTACTGGATGCCAGAGTCCGTATAAAGTAACTTTCGCAAACTAACTTTGGCTGTACTTGCCCCTTTGGCGTCCAACGTGCGAAGAAGAGTGAAATTTCAGTTCCCAGGGTGTTCAAACACGCGACGATTCGAAATGTTAGTCCAAGTTACCAAAATAGGGTGTTTGGGCTGGTTCGGCAGCTGTAAGATTAAGTGATCTTGCAACTACAGCACCACTCCTGACTTTCCGCCTCCGGCTGTCAAACCGAATTCGGAAATTTTGATGGCGACGAACGGCGAAAATCGAAGGTCCGCCCACGCCAATCAATGGCAGCCACACAGCGCCTCTTTCCTCCTACCACCATCACCCTCGTTTTCCACCACGCTGCCCGGGGCTACCACTGACCGGCGCGACAGGCCCAAGTGCCGACTTACGGCCCAATGCTCGCCGCTCACACCACCCATGCAGAACTTGACGCGCGGCCGCTCCCCCCGTCCAGCGACTGCGCCTGGGACCCTCGCCTGCCGCTTCGACACTACTGTATCCTGCAAGGTGCTCTTCCTTTTCCTTCCTTGTCGTTTTCTCCCCTTCTTTCCCTTCATTCCACCTTTTCCCGCCCTTGCGAGTCGCAACAGGCTGAGGCGTTGTCGAACTCGCACGCCTCCAAAGCCTGCAGGTCCTTCCCAACAAGCACCGTTCCCGCTGGCTCTGTCCCTTGTTCGACGTTAACGTTGGACAACAACAACGTAATGCCGCTGCCCGATGTGTTCTCGGAGTTTATGCAGCCGCAAGCGGCGATTTGTATCGCACGACTTATGTAGATGATGAATTCTCTGTTGTTTCTCATCGGCCATGTAAAGACCCATGTAACGACACTTGTCTTCCCCGGTGGGAAGTGCATAGCGCTGGATGTAAACACAGTCCTCGATTTCGTTGAGGAAAGGTTCAACCTCTTCGATCTTACCATTGAAACGGCGAGGATCACGGACACGATCAGTGCCACGGGGATGGGCATGAGGTCCCGCTAGTGCAGGACTAGCATACAAAACAAATCATATTTTTGCCTGCCATACTATTTTAGAAGAGTGTCGACGCTGTGTGGGCTTATAGCCACATGGACACCAAGTACACCTGAAATGGGGTAAGCTCATACTGAATCACGCACTCCGTGAGCTCATGTTGAATCGGATCTCTAGCTAGCGATGTGACCAAGTGGGGAAAGTCAAAATAAAATAAAATAGACCATACGCTGGATTTTAGATTATATATTCAGTGAGACCTGGAATGGTTGGGATGCAGTGATATTTGCAGACCCGAGGAGTCAGATATTCGGACTCTCGGACCTTCAAGTCTTGAAATCTTAACAGGCTTCAACTTGGTGGTCTTGGATCGAACCGAAACTCTTAGGGTGCCTTGGAAGGTCTCTAGAAGACCAGAGCGGCTCGAAGCATCTGCGGCCTCATCTTTGGTGGAACGCCTGTGGCTCGCTTCTTGAGATCTTGAATGGTTGAAGGTTGTTCTTGAAGAATCCGAGGCTCCCAGATAAGATTATCATTCTTGCAACACTTCATCGACATTGCCCGGGTAGGGCTGTAGAAATTCCAAGAGGGCTTTTGCACCCTCTACAACCGTTTGGAAATTACAAGCTCAGTTGTGTGGCAGTATTGGAAAGTGCCTTTCTCCTTGTCGATCCACTCCTTCCCTTCTCCCCTCTCTACGATACCTTTCAAATCATCAATTATATCCTGCCTCTCCGCGCTGCTGAGCCTGGCAAAGGAACTGGCGGTACGGTAGCTGTTGACGATGCTGTCCAGCGTTGCAGGAATGCTGTAGGGCATAGTCACTTCCTCCGCTCGGGAGAAATACTTGAAAGACGGCGAAATGAGAAGCTCGCGCCAACGACCGGTCAGGTAGTTTGGAGAGCCTGTGTTAACGCGCTCTACGCGCTCCCTGACTTGCTTTAG
Source organism: Mycena leptocephala (assembly GCA_029378395.1). Classification (NCBI taxonomy): domain Eukaryota; kingdom Fungi; phylum Basidiomycota; class Agaricomycetes; order Agaricales; family Mycenaceae; genus Mycena; species Mycena leptocephala. The sequence goes on from JARJLF010000382.1 coordinate 124,600, forward strand.
CCAGCAAGTGCCTTCCCTATGGGTGGATGTCAATTGGGCATTCCCAAATCCATCAGCCTGCCGCTCGCCTATCTTCAATATTCCAAATGAGCGCTAAAACTCCGCCGGGCTTCAATATCCTTGCAAATTCCGCGGCCGCTGCTTCATAATGCTGACACCAGTGGAACGCCTTCCATCACAGGTGAAACAATAAGAGGCGGCATGGAAAAACAGAAAAGAGTGTACTTGTGCAATGACGACCAGATCCGCCCACCCAGTTTCTATTCCTGTATCCTCAAACGTCCCGTCGGATAACGTAACGCGGTCGTCCGTCGTGTATTTCAAGAACGTTTCACGCATTCCTGCGCTTGGCTCTATTGCTTTGAGGAAACGTATCGAGTTCCATTCAGGGTGTGCAAGGAGCGCGCGGGTGAACAGTCCCGTGCCGGAGGCGATCCTAACTATATGTGCTTGGCATCTCCTTGTTCGTTTGCGCCGACTTCTTACACTCACTCGACGATGTTCAGTGGATCGAAACGGAAGGCCTGCCGAAGGCGCGACAATCCTTCGTGCTGATAAGAAGGGCGGGCTCTACCGATAGATTCAGTTACGGACATGAAGGCAGAATGCCGGTGCATACTGGTTATACAGTTCATTGGTCCCTGTGGCGTAACCGACTTGTGAGTGTGGATGAACTTGTCCTGGCACCATGTATCGCTGCAGTGTACAGTAAGTATGTGGGAGAAAGAGTGACGTGTCAACAGTGGTTCGAATTGATCCCAAATTATCGGAGCGTCACGGAACAAAGCGGGCCGCCAACTTCTCTAAGTTAAACAAGACATGCCTTCGCTTCGCTCCGGCATAAGTGTAAGGTGTGACACGTTTAAATTCCACCAGCTGACATTTGAAAAATCACCGAAGGTTCAAGGATAAATGGTGGACAGATAGTTGTATGCACATCGACTCGGAACCGTGAAAGCATTTTCTGGTAAGAATGATCCATTCACTCAAGATATATATTTACATACAGTACGTCCGATGAATGAAGCTACAGTCTCAGCCACAAACATTGCCTTTTCACCTTCGCATCAACCGCAATTTCACTACGCGCTGCAAGGAATATTGAGTGAATGCGGCGTGAATGAAAGAGATACGCACTCCATAAATAACAGCGGTCGGGAGATAACGGAGCGAGGACTGTGGAAAGCGTCGAAAGCTCAAACCGTGACAAACTAGGACTCAGCCGATGAGATATGTTCCGCGACACCCTTAGTAACCTGCGGGTATGTTATGTAGTATTGGCGGAATACGGAATCAACTTAACGCTCACCTCGCTCACGGGGTTTCAAAGACTCGGATATAGATTGCGGGGTGTTGCCAAGGTGACGTGGATGGAGCACATCTAGGCTATGAAAAATGGGTTAGAATTATTTCGACTTGATTAAGGGCTGACACCGTTTGTCTTGTGGAGTTGCTTCAAGTCTCCAACATCACCCACGCAGCTCCGTCTTGTCTTGGATATTTGGTGCCTGAGCGATAAATACGATGTCCAGTCCCTCTCACAACGTGCGATCCTTCATCCTGAAACGGTCTATCCCACTTCTCATACCAGTTCCCTCACTGTTCCCCGGAACTCTTGCATCCGCTATCCTGCCTACGCCGCCCTGAAATCAGAGCTGGCGTTCAATGCACTCTGGTCTGACTTTCCCGAGAGCGTCAAAACGGCCATCGTAAGCACGCATGTCACCGTGCGCTTCGATACCCTTTACAAAATCAATGAATTGATGCTGCGATCAGCCCCGAACCTAATGAAAACATATGCGTGGAAGACTTGGCTGCATATTCAATGCCCCGTTCTTCGGCAAGCACCTAGTCCGCTTCGTAGCGCGCGATCTTCCCATGGACCCCACTGGGGAACACTGGGGTACTGGGACAAAGCTCGCTCGGCATGCGGACACGAGGTGTAGCGGCTGCGTCGAGGAGGTGACGGCAGAGATTCCGCGCTCCCAGGAAAAAATGAGGAAGTGGTTGCCTGCGCTGTTCGGCCTCAGCAACCGCAGCTGACGGAAATGAGAGATCCAGCGATGGAGATTAGTCTCTCGTAGACAGACACTACAACAATATTAGTGCTTGCACCTCACATGTTGTAGTCTGTTGATAAGGTCGATCGAACCATCGCTGGCCTGCTTATTACAAATCATAAATATAAGTTGGATGCTAGTATGCATTCCAGAACGTGTTTTTCACAAATGTGATGTCCTATTAGATGGAGATTTGGAAAGACACAGCGGCGACGAGGAGTGGTAAGCTCGAGGTGGAAGGTAAGATGAAGAATGCGCGAAGAAAGGTGCTAAGTAGTTCAGAACTTCGACGGCCCCCGATCCAGTCCTGGAAAAAAATGTTGACAGTCTTGAACATTCCAACTCCACTTCACTCCGTTTGAAAGAAGCGCAATCGAGTCCTTGTCTTCCGCAAGTGAGGAAGACCATTGGAAGCGAAGCATGTGAACTCTGATCATTTACGACTGGACGGTATGACACGCAAAACTCGTGTCGAGGCTGTGATGCCCCCCGTCTTCCCTCCAAATCTCCGGGGCACCTTGCAGTCGTAATATATCACCATCCCGGAGGAAACGACACTGGGGAATTGTCTTTCCTTTCCCCACCTTACTTCCGTCAATGAAAGTGCCATTTAGCGAGTTCTTGTCCCGTATAAAAAGCTGGCACTGACTCCTGGCTGTCGTGGACCATATTGCTGCGTGATCGCGCGAGACCGTGGAGGACTGAAAGATTATGGCTGGGGATTTGTCGTCGGGATCCCATCGCCGGATATGGAGCGATGGCGCATCGTCCACGATGCGACAGAGGACAGAGCCGAAGGATTTGGAGGACGACTCTGATAAATCAGTGAACTGGACAAGTGTCGACGGCTCCAACCATTTCTCAGGGTTGGGGCCGGCATTCTGGGTTTCCTGCGTCTCCCGGTCAACCGGAGCTTGTTTAGGACTGGGCAAGGACAACGGATGAGCCAGAAGGAACAAATTTGAATCAATGAATCGCCTTCACCCATATACATCGGCCTTTCGGTTTTGCAAAAATGATCCCCCAATTTCCACCTTCATGAAGGTCGAGCGGTCGGTGGGTCCAGAGCCGAACTGCACGGTGTCACCGTCCTTCAGCTCATGGAGGGCGGAGTACGCGTCAGCCTGTGAGAGCCTCATTCCGTTCAGGAACGTCCCGCCACTCGAGCGGGTGTCGCGGATAAAGAAGTGCGGACCGGGCACGACGAACACTTCCGCATGATGGAGGGATACCGCCTCGCGGAAGTCGTCAGTGTCTAGTAGATTCCGCATTGTGCCCTGCCGTCAGGCGCTGATGATTCACGGGAGCGCCCCAAGGAGAGCGGTGTCAGGCCCTCCGCAAGTTTGCAGAGCACTGGCCCGAGGATGAAGGATCCGTTAAGCGGGATCGGACCCTGGATTGGGACGAAACGGATTCGATGATGGTCGGACGTTAGGTGCAAGACATGAGATTGAGATTGTAGTTTGGGTGAATCTTGAGCAGCTCTATCCCAGTATTTGAATTTACGCGCATGCAAGCAAGTAGTTGAAAAACGCATTGTGCATTGACAACTGCGGAGAAAACTGTCCTCGGGTTCACGACAGGAATATCCTGGACCTGGACAAAATTAGACCACAGTATCACTAGGAGTCGAGATAATTTACCTCCGTTATGAGATGGGATATTATGTCGTGAAGTCGAGGGGCTCTAGGCAGGTCGTGGGCTTTCTCGACCCAGCAGATTTCTGCCAGGGTCCATATCGAGCCAGTCAACTTTGGGACCATATCGGTGCTTGGTCTAGTCGGCCTCACGCCTCGTCGGCAAATTAGCTCCACAAAATCGCGGTTAGAGATGGTGGAAAATGGATCTTCGTCCGTGTAGAGCTACGCGGCAACCAGTGAATAGGTGGAGCAGAACAACGTTGGTTAAAATCCTTGCCTCGTATATTGTCATTCCGAATGCATATATGTCGGAACGCGTGGTGGGCTGCGAACCCGTGAAAAGCTCGGGCGCCATCCAGTTTCGGCTCCCACAAATTGCACCATTATCCCCCACGCGCGTGCGGCTGGTCACATCGGTCTTGACCCGAGATAGTCCAAAGTCGCACAGAAGAGCCCTGTTAGCATTATCCACAAGGACGTTGGCCTGAGTTACCCCCCTTCAGCTCGGTGCTAATTCGGCGATTGAATTTCTACTCACTCCTTTCAAGTCACCATGACAAATCTGTCGTGGATGTGGATATTTGAGGCCGAGAGATATATCCCGAAGCTTTTAAATATTGCGATCTTGACCATCCAGCTTATCATGTAGCCGGTTGCACTCACAATGTATAAAGGATCGAAATTGGGGGATTGACGGAGGAGTTGTCGGACGGTGTGGGGGATGTATGGCATGACAATGAAAGGCTGGTCGTCTAGGGTGTTCGCGCCAAGGAATTGTAGGATATTTGGATGTCTCAGAGTCGACCAGATCTGCGGAGCATTGAGATACGGACAAGTTGACAGTGTTTACGCATACCTCAATTTCTCTGCGAAGGACCTTTCGAATAGAAAAAGAAAAACCTTAGCATGGACCGTGGGCGCATGCGCTACCGCACGAACCTCAGCTCTGGGAGCGACACCAGCAACGTTCCGTACGATCTTTATCGCAACCTCGGTCCGGTTCCACGTTCCCCGATAGACCTTGCCACTGAAACACTGGTGAATGGTCGAGGCCATACGGAGGAAGTGGAGCGAACTCACAAGCCTCCCGCCCCGACTTCCCTCCCAAAATCCACCTCAAAAGGAGTGATCATCCAATCTTCCACCTTCACTTGCTGACCACTCATCAAGGTAAGATACTGGAGCGCGTGGCCATAAAACGCGAATTCCGCATTATTGGCTATGCGTTGGTCGGCGCGTTTTCGCTCAATGGAGACCATCATGGCGAGCATATTGCCTTGATTTACGTCTTGTGGGAGTGATTATCCGAAGCCACCGATCACGTTAAAAATCACGAACCTAGTGCGCGCCGCAGTTCTGCCTGATTTTGCTCCAGATTCTTCAGGCGAGCGTTCAGGCTTCAGCATCCTGACTGCGTGCCCAGCTATCATTTCATAAGGCATTCTGTATGTTCCACAGAGCCGAAATCTGCATACTCGAAGTCAGTGTGAATTGCCGCGAGCGAAAAGATTATTTTCCTGAAAGGAATTTACTACCGTTCCAATTCTTCGGTAGAATCCGTCTATTCCGACAATCCGGGAGTCCTGGTGAAGCAGAGATTTGAAAAAGCCCCGTTCTTGCTCCTTCTGAATGAACTTCTGAATATCCTTCAATAAACTACGGGTACAAGTCAGCGCCATGCAAGTCGCGGATGAGAATTCCGACCCGCGAAGGTCCTGGAGGGCTCGAGTGCAGGTAAACTCCACGAGCCGCGATGCTCTGAACTGGGCATTCAAGGTTGCGAGGAGCTGGGCCACAACTTTCGCCAGCTCTTCCAGCTGTCTCCGGCTTTCGCTGACTTGCTGGACGGACGAGATAATGAATCTAAGTACATGGAAGGCCGCAGAGAGGCCGGGGACAGGGGTGATCCCTAGTATTACATCAAGAGCAGTTTCAAGAGACATCGTAGGAGAGAGGGGCGAGGGCGCTCGCCGCCGCTGAGCGCTTGCTTGAATGTACGGGAGCTGAAAAATCTGTTAACCATCCGATGCCGTTACGGTGGCTTAGTGCCTGGTTTGTACTCATTGGGACCTAAGAAGGAAATTAGACCCCGAGGTCAAGGAAATCGAACTTTCCCTGTGAAATACGAAGATGCCTGGCTGTAAGGCTGGCTAAAATTATGAGGATATTAGATTAGAGTCAATTATAGTTGTAAAATTACGATTAAAGATGGCTCGGGTGGCATGGCTCGCACTGCATGTCGCCACCTAAGGCACCTACGTTGCCACTTACGTAAAGGCCTCTTAGGGGGGTTTACGTGTATTAGTAAAACCCCCCTAAGACACTTTCGTGAAGGGTTTTGCTTCTTTTAGTAGGTTTTACGAAACCATTCCAAATTGGGCCGAAATCCCGTGACTTCCTCGACTTCTTCCTTCCTTCCACCAAAATGGTCCTCGGCCACAAACGCTCCGTACGCGCTAACCAACCTGTTGCACGCGGCGGGATAGGTAAACACTTTGAAAGCCCAGTGAAGGCACGCGACAAGCGCAAGAAACAGCTTGTCCGTGGGCTAGATCGTGCGCAGAGAGCTTCCACTGCACGCCTGGAGCTCGAGGCTCTCTTGCGTCGTGAGCCGGTCCCTAGTGCTTGGAATGTGCCCCAAGTCGTCCCTGTCGACGAGGCTACTGGCTCGGACACAAACATGGCAGATTGGGTCGATGTGGAGGACCCTCTGTTTGCACCTTCGGCACCTCCGCCGCCTCGGGAACCTGCTGAAAACACCGCACAGCGGCTTAACGACGCGTGGAATCAACTCCTGCCTCAACTGGAAACCCCTGGCTCCAGTACTATGAGCGTACGCACGGCAGACTGCGCGATACCATTCCTGCCATTATACAGCACGAATGTACCGCGTCCTGCGAGGCCTCCTCGGTTTCAAAGATTAAATGCCTTTATCCAACTCGTGTGTAACCACATTCCCCATACCTCCAATCTACTGACTGGTCTTTAGATATCCAGTACGTTACTGTCAGCACCTGCGACTGCAAGCCGGTCCCAGTTCTTCTTATGGAGCACGGTGTCTTCCCTGCTTCACCTACCAGAACGAAGACTGGTGTTGCTATTGACCTTCTTGACTTATATCGTGCCCTCTTTGAGCGGTCCTGCGACGCGATCACGGCGCTCGCAGCTGCGCTTCATACCCTGTACGACCGGCGGGGCTTCAGGGTTCTATCAGGGCAGGTGTGTGTTTACACTACCCATATTTACATTCCTATTCATCATGTATCTACAGAAGGCATCTGAGGATGAACAGGCCTCTGATCCCTATCGTCGCTTGCTCATCCAGGCTGTTCAATGGGCAGCCAACCTTAGGGATCGTTTGGAGAAGCAGGTAGCCGCTGTGCTTGCACGTGCAGAGTCATCGCCATCTCTGGCACGGGGAGCCACGATAGAAGCTATGGATCCGACCTCTGCGACAGCCTTCATCGATCCCGCGACATCCTTCATCAATCCCACGACAGCCTTCATTGATCCCACCACGGCCTTCATTGATCCCACGACAACCTTCGTGGATTCCACGACAGCCGCCTTCGTGGATCCCGCGATGGCCTTCGGGCCACTGAAGACGCTGGGCCCCGAGCTCCCCCCGATCGTGATCTGCCCCTTCCTGAGGTTCCGATTCCTGAGGCTCCGGGACCATCGCCAGCCAGTGGTCCTTCACCACAGCTGAAACCTGGCCGCGCTGACCGAGTCTTACGTGAGCGGTGCCCAGCGTGCTTCAATCTGGAGGAATGGGGACGGCCTTTGGTAAACGAGTATGCCATACTTTAATTTTTCAAGCCTTGTACTCATTGCTGCTCAGAGGGGGGGATGTGCAATTTGGTGCGGATGGGTGTTTCAGCTACCGCCACTTGCGGAAGGCAGGCGACGGTCCCATTTCATACGACCCCAGCTATTTCATCCCCAAGCACAAAGTAGACGCAGTTGGCCAGAGGCTCGAAGCGGCAAAGAAACGTCCTGCCGCCAAGGCGAAGCCCTCTGTGCCGCAAGAGGTGATCGATGCCTGCCAGGAGTCATGGGATGCGGCGAATGAGACCAAGCGGAAGGCCGACCCCAAGCACTACGATGCAAGCGGCATTTTTGTGATGACCTGCCACCACGGGCAGGTCATTTTCCTTTGCAATGTAGATACTCCAGGCGAGCAGCAGTGCTACATCGTTGCGATGCTAGAGGAGGTTTTTACTCTCTTACCCCCACATGCCACGGTTTTGCAAGCCTATGATGTGGGTTGTGTTACAGAACACAGCCTTAATCTGGTGCGTTTTCTTTACCTTCGCCACCTTCGTCTGACTCTTTGCCGAAGCACCCAATATTCCCTCCTGCCATTCGTGAGCGGGTTTCATTTGTGATAAATGCCATGCATGCATACGGGCATCATTGGGCTTGCCAGTTGGTGTATAGCCCGAGATTCCGTGCAGGGATAGGCCTTGCAGATCATGAAAGTGTTGAACGGTTCTGGTCACGTATACGCAAGCTCATACCTCTCACGAGAGGCCAATGGGTATGTACTTTACCTCCTGAACTCTCACTTTATCCTGATATCTTCCAGAATTCTCGGCGCATATGGATGATAGACCAATATGCTACCTTTGTCAGCCTTGAAGGCCGCGATGGTCTCGGAAACTGGATACACCGGCAGCAGCGCAAGAACATGACACCAAAGTACCGTGCTGCCCTGAGGACCCTTCAGGAATGCCGAGTCCCTGTGCAGCAGCTTCGTGCGGAATGGGTAGCACAGAAGGCAGCACAGACCTCCATCCGTGCCCGTAAGCCTCCTTCTCCTCATTCCTCTTTGAGTTCCTCAATGGCCCTTTTCAGATGCCCCTGCTCGCTTGCGACGTGAATTGGATAAGGTCCTCTTACTCCAAAACCAGATCGACTCCATAGACAAGGCTATCAACGATACCAAGACTCTCCACAGCTCTGCCTCGCCGCATTCCCTGGCTGTTCTTCACAGTCTCGAGAAAACCCACGACAGGCTCAGCAGCAAGGCAGAAGAGTTGTACACGTCTCTCAACATCCAGAAGGATTTCCCAGAACTACGGGACCTTCCCCTCGAGTTTGCGCAGACCCTTCTCATGATGCGGGATTTGAAGATCAACATTCGCAAACGTGCCATCGGCTCATTTTTCGAATGGGAATCACTTGATCGTGCGGTTTCGGGAAGGCGGGAGGCTCTAGGTTTGTAAATGATGAGTTTCTAGTGCAGAGCTTAGCTAACCTTATTTACACAGGGACCAAGCTTCACCAGTCAACACGCAAGGCCATATCTAGGCGCCAGCCGTCGCTCCTGAAGGCCATCAAGAAGTTCAATGCAGGTTGCGAAACTCTAGAACGACTCCGCCCTCCTCAATGCAATATCCCCATCCCCTCTCCCCTCTCTGTTCAACTGAATGGCCTCCGGAATGATCCAAGCCTTCACGAGGACGTTTGGATTACCCCGTCAACCGGGCCTATTCCACGGTGGCTCAATGACGAGGATGTGCGTGATGGCATTCGGAGCTTACACATTGTCGATAGGTGTGCGGAGGAGGTTGTGCGCTTGAACATGGAACGGGAGAACCTCCGCCGATGGCTTCTTGAGGAACAGAAGGTGGTAGAAAGGGCAATAGAAATGGAGCAAGGTGCATTCTTTGCCTGATTTTTTTGGCCCGCTAACGTTTCACTAGCTTCACCACTCACTGTTCTACTCCAATGGCGCAAGATGCTCTCGCGAATCTGGAGCGCTCCTGGGCCCCTTGTTTACGGTTCCAGGACATTGAGTCCTGTTTTGTGACCCAGTCGACCAGCTCTGCGACGACCTTCGGCACCTCCACGGCACCCTTTGGCACCTCCACAGCACCCTTCCACAACTCCACGGCACCCTTCCACGCCCCCACAATACCCTTCGCGGCATCTGCTACCACCTCAAATGCAGCCTCCTTGGTTTCCACACCCATTCGGGACCCAACTCGGTCTTTTCCTGTCATTCTTGATGAGGCAGAGGAGGCCGAGGAGGCAGCTGTTGATGCAGAAGCCGATGGATATGAGCTTGATGCTGGTGACATCTCGGACGAGGATCAGGCCAATCTCATTGAAGAGGTGCTTCATGATTCAGATGACGAGGAGGATGACACAGCGACTTCAGCTGTGGAGGCCTCCGCTGATTGCCTCGACATGCGATGGGATTATACAGTGAGTCTTGATGTATTGCAATCTTTTCACAACTCACCACTGCATTTTGTTAGCCCTCTGATAATGTCGACATCTCGTTCATTCCAGATCTGGCAACCCGCAATGCCTCCTTGCAAGTCATCATGGGTGATCTTTCCCACTTTGTAGTCCGCCCTGGTTTGCGCCCTCTGGAGATCACGCCACGTGACTTGGCACCATTCCTTCGTCACAATGGCCGCTCAATGGCTTTGGCCTCAATGGTGTGGCGGCTTCTGTACACACCCTTTCCAGTGGTGATTTTTCGCCAACGAAGGCTACCGCAAACCAATGTGCAGTCTTCAGCACTTATGATCTCCCATGTGTGCGCTACAAGGGTTCCGACCCTGACCTGTGGCGCCTTGTATCACCCACCCAATACTGGGAGAAGCCGCTGTGGCTGATTCCAATCCACAGGCCACAGCTGGAGCACTGGGTTCTTGTTGTGGTGGTTGTTCCAACGCGGGAACTGTTTTTCTTCGATAGTATGGCTTCCCACAGAGGTTGGCGAAAAGACCTTCGTGTACGTCTTCCCCCCCTCCTTTCATCTTCTACTGATTTGTACACAGGATGTCATGGTTCTCATAACACGATTGGTTGCGCTGTCAAATCGCAATCAACACCCGCTGCATGTATCCACAGAAGATCCAAGCGAAAGGTGGGTTGCGCACCCACTTTTCACTGTGGTACGTCACAGTTCTATACTCTTTTCCCTTTTATACTCCTCTAATCCCTCCCTCCTTTTATTTTTATCAGGGTCATCCACGGCAGACCAATGGCTACGACTGTGGCCTGTGGGTGCTTTGCATGATGGCCGCCATTATGCGGGCTATCGAGACGTCCATCTATCAGAGGATGATATGCCTTGGGTGCGGGGTGTGTTTCGGGATCATGTACAAACGCTCCCGTTCACATAGAGAGGTTGTTTGGGTTCCAGCATTGGCGACCTTCTTGACCTTCAGCCGCGACCTTCGTGGCCTTCGTCGCAACATTCAGCACATTATTTAATCTGTAATACTTTGGCTAAATGCTATTCACATTTCTTGGTGCACAGTTCATCCAGTCTGATTGTGTGAACCAGTTTAATTGTTCAATATCAACTGTACAATGTTTTCTTGAGCTTCGGCAGCAGCCTTCACGGCGTTCGTCGGCAACCTACGCTGTGTTTGTTTAATCTGTAATACTTTGTGGTGCACATTTCATCCAGTCTAATTGTGTGAACCAGTTTAAGTGTTCAATTTCAATTGTACAGATTCTGTAAGTATGTCTATTCAAGAAATTTAAGATGGGAAAGGTGGCAGATGGTGCGTGCAAGCCATTGGACATGATGTTCAAGCATGGTGTGTTCCCGTGATTGGTGGTAGGGGTTATATATTCGCTCACCCAGCATTTTTTCTGCCCGGCCCACTGAGTCCACATCTCACAAATCTCCGGCTGCAGCATGCACATCACAAACTCTCGGCCCTTCGTGCGTACAACTTCCCGAAGCTCGACATCCCGCGTATTTTGTTCACGGAGTCGCACACCGTGCAGTACCTCCACCAGAAGTTTCGTGAATGCCAAGTAGGCGGGGGAGTAGGGATCCGCAGTATCATCATCCTCAACGAAGGGTGGATCTTCTTTCCACCGCATGAGGTCGCTTTCGTCAAGTGCATCGGGGGATCGAAGCGCGTCTTCGAACAATCGCGCGCCATGGGGGAGGGCCTGATCATATAGCTCCAGCATCCTTGCGGTGGGTATGGGGATGGGCGTGGGGAGGACAGGGAGGTCAGGGAGGGTGCCCAGAGATGCTGGTCTAACTTTGCGTCGCTGTGCAGGACGGCGGGAGGCTGCACGGGCAATTCTACCTCTATACTTGTATTGTCAATACAGCACGAAAATGAATTTAAAACACGTACTTGGGGCTCTGGATATACTTTAGACTGTTTTCCCGACTTGCTGAAGCTTGCTGGGCAAGAGAAAGGTGCTTGGCGCGGCGGCCCATAATGAAGATGGTAGTATCGGTGCAAGATCTAATGAGTACGTATACGCCTTTCTGGTCATTTCGTGCATCGGGTTTCCACCATCACAGAAAAACCTGTTTTAAAATCAGACACCTTGGGGCAACACAGGAAATGAATTCCTGACTTTAAGCTAGACAGATACGGCGGGAGATACGCACATAAAAAAAAACCAGATTGGTTGACGGTTATACGGCTCGCCATTGGCTGCCAGTTTGAGGTGATCCGAGAGCCGGGCATCTCCCGTTTACGTATACGAAGTCCGTTGGAGGCGCAAGGCTGGCGGCGGCGGAGGCAGTGAAAGTGGCGGTTTCGGGTTTTCCCCACCGCTGCCTTACACCTTCGCAAACGAAGACCTCCGTGAAACGAAGGTCTGCGCATGAAGGAGAAAGGCATCAAGGTGTACTTCGAGGAAGGTGGCGGTGGTGGTGGCGGTGGTGGCGGTGGTAGACTCCGCGGTAAGTGAACACAAAGATTTCACGTGATGTGACATTTGTGACGAAAATGCACAGCCTCCATCTTCTCTCTTTCTCTTTCTCTTTCTCTTTTCTCCCTCCCTCCTTGTCATCCGGACGGCTACCAAAGCTATACCCTCTTTATACCTGGTGAGTTCACTACCATTGGCAGCCTATGCCTCTTTCTAACCACTTTCCAGGAATTTCTTCCAACTTGCCCCGCCGCGCCACGCCTTCTGCACCATCTTTACATACGATCCACGCGCAGACCTTCGTTTCACGGAGGTCTCCGCTTGTGGCCTTCGTTATTTCGTCTCTCCCTCTCTCATCACGAGCAATTCTACCCCCCACTATTCACGCGCTCCGTTCCTGGTAAGTTGTCTCCCAATGGAACTTACATTTCCTTCTAACCACTTTTCAAGACTTTGTTCTTCCTCCTCGCGTCACTATTGCATCTCCCTGGCGTGCTCCAGGTATGTTTCATTGTTTCCTGCCGCCGATTCTCTCTGACAAAGGCCTTCCTCTCAGACAACGAAGACCTTCGTTAACTTTCGTTATCCACATCTTCAGCCTCCCCACATTTCTGACGCGTCAATTTACTTCCTTCTCACTATTTCATCTACTCGGCGTGTTCCAGGTATGTTTCATTGTGTCCTGCCGCCGATTCTCACTGACGAAGGCCTTCCTCTCAGACAACGAAGGCCTTCGTTGTTCACATCTTGAGCCTCCCCGCGTTTCTGAAGCGTCAATTCACCTACCTGCATCGGCTACTGTGCGTTAATCCTTTTATCGCGTGCTTCCCCACTTTCTGACCTTCATTAAAGGTCTTTTTTTTTTTGAACACTCCGAACACCCTAAATGGCGTCACGCGGCCCAAATCCCAATCAACCACCCTCGCCACCCTCGCCCGATGCTACGTCGACGCCCCCTGCATCCAGTCTCGATGCGAGTCTATTATCGCATGGCGACCTATCGAACCTCAGCACCGACTTCTTCCGCAATGTCCCAGGCCTGGAGGCGCCCCCAGTGGACCCGGCTGCTGTTCTCCAGATCCCTATGATCGCCATGCCCGCCTGGTCTCACATGCCGATGCATCTCACTGCGGAAGAGCAGGCGGAGGTTGATGAGGACCCCTTTGCCGACTACAACGTCAACGATGCCTACGTCGTTGACTACGATGGCGACTCCAACGACCCGCTTTCAGCAGAGGAGGATCAGCTCGCTGATTCTCCCGGCCCCGTCCACGAATCCCCCATCCCGCAACCTTCGCGGCGCCGCAAGCGCGCTTTGAGTCCGCAAGGGTCGATCCAACCCCTCCGCTACCCTCCCCCTACTGCGGAGGAGCAAATCGGAGGTGGCTACCCGCGCAGAGAAGCAACGCCGCCGATAAATCCCCCGGCCACGCGGCTGCGCACCAACCTCATCCCTACCCGTCGGCAGCTGAAAACCCCCAAACCCATAAACGGCGGCGTGCGCAGGTAAACAAGTCGGGAATCAACAGCGCGAGCAGCAGGACGAATCTGCGGCCAATTTGAATTGGGCGGGGTTCAAGTCCACGAATCCTCCGCCACCTCCGCGACCTTCCTCTGCCTTCATCAATCCCTTCACGACTTCTGCAGGACCTTCGGCGGGCTTCGTGCCACCTCCAGGACCTTCGGGGGCTTCGCGCTGCCTCCAGACCCTTCGGCGGGTGTTGCACCCTCTTTCACCAATACCCTCTCGTTCTCGCTACCGCCTGCTGGACCTTCGGGAGAACCCTTGTCGTTCCCACCACCTGAACCACCCTCCACCCCTCCACAACGTCCCCGGCCACGGCCTGCACACGGGAAAGCTCGGATAGAGGCGTGGGAGGCGTTGTGCAACAAGCTCGTGGTTCGGGAGGACAAACCGACGTCTCACCGGGCCATGTCGGACGAGCCTGGCACACGGCCAGTAGCGCAGGCACGTGCAGAGACGACGCCGACGTCCAAGCCCCGTGCCCCCTCTGCGGAGTATCAACCTCCACCACCGCGCTATCAGCCTCCACCACCTCCACCACCGCCCCACAGCGCATTCTACCAGCCCATATCGCTGCCACCGCCGCCTGCTGGGTACTCCCCTGGGATCCACCGCCTAATGCCCCCTGGGCCACGTCCCCTCACTCCGGTGGTTGAGGACTTGGAGTTGGGGGAGCTCCCAATCCCGTCTCCTGCAGCCAGCGATTACAATGAAGACGCGCTGAAGGACATCAGAGGTCGGCCGACAACGGAGCAGGCCGCCAGACTTCTCCAGTTTGTGCAGGTGGTGCGCAAGCTTGCATTGGCATTTGGGCAAGTAACGAACCTTCATTCGGACCGCTTCATAAACGCCGTCGTGCGCTCAATCCCCAAAAAAGGAACTCGGGGTGGGAATGGGTGGAACACGTACGAGAGTTTCGCGCGAAGCGAGCAGCATGCGGTGGCAGAGTATCAACGGATACTCCCCAGCTTTGATCCTGACTCCATGGAACTCCCCCAGCTCTCCAACGCGGATGATGTATAAGAAGTTTCAGGAGGCGTATTCTGAGGGCGAGGCGGAGCTGATCTTGGAGAAGTATGCAGAATTGATGCTGCTTGAAGGGGAGGAGACTTTGGCGAGCCGGCAACGCCAGTTTGACAGGATCTGCAATGGGCTTCGGGGGTCGGTGCGTGTTGCTTTTTTATGTTGTGCTAGAAATTTATTCTGAAGCTTCCACAGATTGATATTGCAAACGAGAAGGATTTTGAGGCGATAGTTCTGATTGTCGGGGCATCTATCCACGAGGACACTGAGCTCGCCCAGGTGATTGCCACTCCCTCTCTCGAGACTGCTGTGCGTGTTTTCTTCCATCTTTTGATTGTTGCTCATTTTCTTCCTAGTTTGCTAAGTCTCTGAAGAACAGCACGACTGGCCGGCCCCTCCGCAACGATCACCTTCTTGGTGTCGCGAAGCTATGTGCATAGTACGCAGTTTCTCTCTGCTGTTAACAACTTAGCTAATGTTCTTCAGTGCTGGGCAGCTGGAGAGGTCCATGGGGTCGATGTTGATGCTCCCTGAGGCTCTCGAAGCTCTCGAAGCGCTGGAGACGACCATTATGCCACATGCAGAGAAGCTCGCGAAGGCTGTGGCAGTCACCACGGCGGCTGCGAAGGCCTCCGCGGAGCTCACAAAGGCCGAGACAGCCACTGCAGCGGTGGCGAAGGCCTTCGCAGAGCTCAAGAAGGGCTCCGCGGTGGTCGCGAAGGCCTCGGCGCCAGTTGCTAAGGTCAAGAAAACTTCCCCCGCAATGCTCCATCCTGTCCGCGCTTCCACCACCTCCACCATCGCTCCCATCGCCAGGCCCTCCACCATCGCTCCCATCGCCGGCCCTCCACCATCACTCCCACCGCCGGGCCCTCCACCATCGCTCCTACTGTCGGGCCTTCCATCGCTGACCCCGTCGTGATAAAGAACACGACGCCGAACCTAAACGCCATGCGCGACCGTTTCTGCGACATGAGTCAGGCCTGCATTGGGTTTGATCTCTTCCGCGACAAGGGTGCACAGCTCGGCGGGAACTTTCTGTGGGTACCACTGGCAGCCACTCTGGCAGCAAATAATCTGCGCCTCCTCGGGTACCCAACCAACACGCGCCTCCCTAGCCAGGGCTCCAGCGACAAGGGAAGCGGAGCGTGGAGGGCTCAGGAGCTCACCTGGTTTAATGTAGCCCTCGCGGAGCACGAGTCGAAATCGGGCTGGGGCTTCCGGCTGGAACATCATCCCTACAGCAAAGGTGAGCCGGCTTCTTTATTGCATCTTTGCACCTCTAATAAATACAATTTTATAGGTGATCTTGTCATCATCGGCCACGACTATACCTTCGCCACTCCCCAGGACCCTTCTGCCAACAAGGAGTTCTGGCAAACATCGCGTGGCAAGCCTGTTTATTGCCAAGATGTTGAGGGCAATGTCTGGTCTGCCTGCATTGATGTCCGTCGTGCTGGGGATGCCGCAATTACGAAGACCTTCATCAGGGCAAAGGCTAAAAAGTCGAAGAAGAAGGCGGCGGTGAAGGTGGAAGAGGGTTACGACGATGACGACGACAATGACGACGACGGGGATGAGGAGGATGGGGAGACAGAGGAGGAGGTCATCAGCTCGAAGGCGAAGGGGAAATCAAAGGCGGTGGAGGGGAGATCGAAGGTGGCGAAGGTGCCGGAGGTACGGACCAAATCGGTGGCAGCCAAGAAGACGACGGCGGTGGCAGCCAGGAAGACAACAGCGCAGCCCAAGAAGATGACATCAGCGAAGCAGAAGGCCCCCTCTGCCGACTCCTCCGACTTCTACGAGGACGACGTGCCGGAGGAGGAAGAGGCAACATCGCCGCCACCCCCAATGAAGAAGCTTCGCTCAGCAGGCCCCATCTCCCCGATGCCTCCGCCCCCGCCTCGCACTTTGCAGCAGCCTGTCCAATATATGGAGTCAGCGCCAGTGCCCGCGGGAAAGCCTGGCGGCATGTTCAAGATGGTGATGAAGCAGGTTTCTTTCACCCCCCCCAGGGCCCCGGCCAATCACCCCGCTGTCGTGGCAGAACGGCGCAGGCGCATCCATGCCATCAAGCCCGTTGAGCAGGATGATGGGCCATCTGGCAGTCACACTGCGGCCAGCAGGGAAATCGCGAATGCTGCCAGGCGGAATTTCTTACTCCCCCAGAACCCTGCAGCTGCCCCTCGTCCCAGAGAGCCGCGCGCGCAGCGCCCAAAGCCCGCAGCCACCCCCTCTGCCCCCCAGCTGCCTGCGCAACCTGCGAACGTGGCCCAGATGGCCAGCCAGATGCCGGGCAGCTGGCGCAGATGCCTCCCGAGCAGCTCGCCGCATTTTTTAATATGTTCCAACCCCCGCAACAGCAGTAATTGATACCATTTCGACAGATAACGCACCTCTGCGAAGGCCTTCATGTCAATTTTTTTCTTGGACTCTCATATCGCGCTATTGTATATCTACATCTTGGTATTGTATATCTACATCTTGGTATTGCATATCTACATCTTGGTATCCATGTATCATATTCCAATGTCTTGCTAAACCCGTACTATTGCTGTACACCTACTGTACATCCTTCACTGTAGACCTACTGTACATCTTTCTTGGTATAAAGTACATACTGCTGTATATTTTAGCACTAACAATGTAATTGACATGTGTGCATATACCTTGTGTGCCCAGCCAGTGTTTCCTGCGATATGACGATACCAGAGAAGGTGGCGAAGGACCGCGGAGGGTGTTTCCCGATGGGGAAGGCTGGCGGATGAATGAAGGCTACGAAGGCCGGTGCAGGGTGAATGTAGGTCTTTACCTTCGTTGTCAGGGGGCCTCTTAGGGGGGTTTTACTCATACACGTAAACCCCCTAAAAGGCCTTTACGTAAGTGGCAACGTAGGTGCCTTAGGTGCATGTCGCCGGAATCGCGAGTCGGGGATGGATGGGGCCGCCGGGCCGCGAATGAGGCCCTCAGGGCCTTATCAAATGGCAGAGGAGGGTGATGAAGTGAGCTTCGACAAGGGCTCCACGAGTTTGATGAAAGGAGGAAGACCGACACGGCCACGTGATACAATCGCGTCGCGAAAAGGCTCCAAATAGGCGTCAATATACTCAGTGTATCCGAACCGGAAAAAAAAGATAAACACATCGGAAGAAGTGCTGATAATCTACGTCCTTGAAACATCAGTTGTGGCCGACCGATTTGGGTCTGATTCCCACACAACCTGCAGCGGGGATGGGTATCCTCGCGCTGAAATGATATAATGAGGTCATACACTGCCGTCCATTGCGATCCGAGTGACTTTATACTGGAAACAGGTATTGGTCGGTGGCCGGCAGGTCAATGGTCACCAGCACTGTCCATACTGGGTACGTCGCCGGCGAAAATGGAATCTGTCCAGCAATGAGAGAAATTTGAATGCAGTATAAAGAACACTTATGGCAGCGGTTGGGTCCCAGGTGCCCAGTTGCGATATGCTAGCAGCGAGGAAAATATTCCAGCAGTAATCAGGTATGGGGAGAACGGGTTGATCGAGGACTCACTTCTCCAAAGGTGGTCGGGGCGGTTTCTTCGGGAACAGTCGCAGCAAATGAACCCCCAGAGACAGTGAACCTGGTCAGAAATTAATAAATGAGCAATGCGAATACGTCAGAACTCGCCCAGTTCCTGTGTAGGCTTCCGAGAAACTGGGGCGCTAATCACATCGCAGTACGCGCCGTCCAAAAGCGACGTCGCGAACGTCGTGCTCCACCTCGAGTCTTCATTGTTAATAGAGAACTTGCGGAAAAGCCACACGAGCTGCATGCGGCTTTTGGGCATTGCGCGAAGCCGCGTGCGGAAATCAAACATGAATTTACTGAGAAACCAAGTCGATGGAAGGGTAGTTGGATCCAAAGACAAGTACAGGTGGGTGAAGAAATCTCATTTATGCCTCAACTGCCGTGTGCAAGACGCGAAAAGTGTGGGAAGTCTGAGTGGAGCTGGAGTGATGGCCGGAAAAACGGCCCCCCAAGGTTGCGCATCGACCAGATACCCACTTGGATGAATGCAAGACAGTGTCACAGAGACTGGAGGGAGCATTGAACTCACAAAAACATAGAGGGAACAAGGCAAAACCTTGTAATTTTGCGCAATGCCCAAAAGCCGCATGCGGCTGGTGCGGCTTTTGCGCAAGCTCTCTAATTGCAAGGAAGCTCGCAATGCCTGCCAAAATTCAGTCTTGGGCGTCAAATTCCGTCGAAGGCAATCTGCTGCGCCTGTGGAGACACCAAATCGGTCATTGCCGCGTCGCCAACCTCATTCCTGAACCCCACCATGCCGGCAATGTATTGATGCAGGCCAAGCCAGCCACCCGCGCCGCCTGTCGCCGAGCAGGTCCCACCCCGCCATTTGGTGCTCCGTCGTCCGTTGTGACAAAGGTGTAAAGCTGGAGAGGATGGTGGGCGTTCCGTAGGTGGATGTGCGATTGAGAAAATTGCAGTGATGTATGTGTTCGGAGGGGAGTTGATGTTCAATGGATCCCCGTTCTGGAATACAATGTGGACTGCAAGTTCGCATTTGTGGCCTCGGCTTAGTGCATCTTGGCTAGCCCAAAGCAGTAATCCTTAGCCCTGCATCAAAAGTCGGTTGAGAGCAAAAAAATTTCGCGAGTGTCAAGCTTTTCGGACAAGGGGTATCCAGCCTTAAAATTTTCCACACAGGGTCGGAAAAGCGAATTAACGGTCGCTGGACCCTCCCTGCCCTATTAGCCGAGCACAGCTGCACCCAAATCCGGTAAGCCCCCACATAAACCAACATTTTTAAATGATTTTTGACCCTAACCAGACACTTATCGAAACACCCGGCACTCGGCAATGGTTTCGGCTCGATCTTGGCTTCATCCAAACATTATTTTCGTCGATGTTTTGGCCCACTGACACCCCTCAAAAAATCAGACTTTTTTTCTGACCCTCTCCAACACATTTTTAGGATGTTCTGAGCAAATTCCGAAAAGTGAATAGACACAGGTAGGCCCGCTGGCGCGGCAGGGCCCACTATCGTAAGGGTAAAATATTGTGAAGAGATGGTCCGGAAAGCTTTGCATACACTCGTGCAAAGAAACAATATTGCGCACTGGAAGGCTATGGCTACGCAACATTTCCAAAAAAATAATGGAGGTGAGAGAAAAATATTGCGCGCACTGTTCGGAGACACCAACAGAGTCTCTCACAGCTCTCTGCCGTTCCTAGCAAGATGAATCTCAGGAGTACGGCTCACATTTGGGATTTAAAAAAATGTAGTCAGGATACATGTGCGGGTATGAAAGAGCTCCCACATGAATTGGTAAGTCGATGTTGCGACAAGTAGGGGGTTTGTCGACGTACGAGGGTATGTTCGAGTTGGAGCAAGAGCTACAATTTGGGTACTGTATGAATTGGTAAGTCGAGCTTGCGATTAGTAGGGACATTAAATGTACCTGACCCGAGAGAAGTGCCCATGGATCAAAGGACGTCGGCACAGGCTGGCTGAGGCCTAACATGCATTCGCAGAGAGAGGCCCTCCTGTCCAAAGCAAGTAAAATATCCAGGTTAATCCGTAAAAAAATCTGACAAGGTAAGACCACAGTGAGTTGCGACCATCCAACTTGTGCGCAATGTGATGGCAAAAGGTCCGGATGACCGGCCAGGAAAAGACGGGCGCAGAAAGGAGGCAGAGACCAGACTCACCCAGAGTTGGGCCTCCAGCAGAGCGGCCAATGCAGTAGGCAGCGAATCTGTCGATGGGGAGCGACATGATGGAAGAAAACAAACGAAAGGTCGGGATTGAAGTGAAGTGCGAGCAATCGTGAGAATGCAGAATGATTGGGCCAATAGCTTGGCCAATAGTGGCAATTTACTTCGCCACCCATCACCACTGCCACCGGGATCTACCGCAATAATGTCGGAGGGCCACCCAAGACCCAACTACTAAAGATAGTGGGAATTAAGGCCTTCAGACCCCTCCCTACCCTATGAGGCTGTGTCTCGGCATCTTCCGGTGGATACCCCTTGTTTTCGGAAACAGCTGTAATCATCACCAGGTGGCTTGGTGGCTGTTGCGCAACCTGTCTAATATTCCCCGAAATTGCAAACGGCGTTGGCGTCTGAATCCCGGTATTGCAGGAACTGTATTATACATAGAAGTCCACCTTATAAAAAAAATTAGGTCGGGGTTGAAATGGTCATCTAGAGCTGTCCTGCCTGGAAATATCCCAAAATATCCCCAGTTGGGCCATAAATTTGATCAGAGGAGAAAGTAAAAATTCTGAAGACACAGAAAACTGCTCATCAAAATTCTGAATAGATTGAGCATAATCCCAAGGTAAACAAATCAGAATTGAGCCCACAGCAGCCGTCCTGCCCAAAACCGCTGAAAACAGAAAAAAAACGGTCGCGCCCTAAGTTCCGCAAACGGCTGTAAATGATAGATGAACTCAATGGACGAGCTGCATAATCCTGGCTCAGGTAGAGTCACTGGAATTGCGTGAGGTAAACCAGTTCATTGAAACAATCCAACTTCCCGGTGCAATGTGTGGTCTCTTAAATGCCCAAACCTGTATTTCCCGCGAACACGGTGATTACTCAGTACTGTGCTGTTGGATTAAAATTTGACTTTTATGGTGTGCCTGTACGACATCTCCTGAGAGTTCATTGCTCAGCCTTTACCTGGATGTGTAATTGCCCTGTCGAATCTCGGGCAGAACGGGGTCAGCATAACATGTCGCCATCTAAGAAGCGCCGAAGGTAAAGATATAAATTCGATAGCACCCAATAATTAAACCAACACGCTTCACATCGCCCCACCCACAACACGAATGTCTGGATATCAATCATTCGCTGTCGCCGGGGCCGGAAATATAGGACTACCCATCGTCCAAGCTT
This sequence comes from Mycena leptocephala, assembly GCA_029378395.1. NCBI lineage: Eukaryota > Fungi > Basidiomycota > Agaricomycetes > Agaricales > Mycenaceae > Mycena > Mycena leptocephala. Next base: position 146,399 of record JARJLF010000382.1, read on the forward strand.
TGGCCGCCCAGAATGTTTCCGTCGTTGTCCTTTCCCGCCCAGAACCGGCCACCAAAGAATTCCCACCCGGCGTGCAGATTGCCAAGGTTGACTTCAACAATGTCGCGGCGATTTCTGCAGTCTTGAAAGCACACAAGGTCGATGTCGTGTTATCGACAGTCCCTACGCCTGCTGCAGCGGCGCAAAAACCATTGGTAGACGCCGCGAAGCTTGCCAAAGTTAAACTGTTTGCGCCATCCGAATACGGAATGCCGAGTGACGGCCACTCGGAAGGCGTCCAGGGAGAGAAGAACAAGCTGGTAGGTAAGTTTCGTCTTGCGTCTCTTGCACCTCAACTATAATCTGACTGGCGCCCAGAGTATCTGAAGACCGTCGGTATTCCTTCCACAAGATTTTATGTGCGTCCTGGACGACTCTATTTCGGTGTATAGCTCACCGTTGAAATATATGCAGACTGGCATGTTCTTCGAAGTCATCCTGCCGTTTGTTGGGTATTCCGAGAACAAAAAGTTCACAATCGTTGGCAAGGGTGAGGCGCCGGTATCATTTACGTCCGTCCCAGACATTGCAGGTAAATTTGTTGTGCTATGAGCTACCCTTACTCACTCTAACTTGCTTCAAAAATTGCAGGATTCGTCGCATACGTGTTGACGACCCTACCGCGCCCGGAGCTAGAGAACAGCATATTCAGACTTGAGGGCGACCGTTTGAGTCTGAACGATCTGGCGACGCGGTTGAAAGCCACAGTTGAACACGTGGATTATATTGATGGGGCTACCGGACCTTTCAGGACATACTTGTTGGGGATTCTGGACAGCGGCGCAGGGAGCACCGGATGGGACGAAGCGACAAAAACCGAGGGATCGGGGATCAACGCGGCGGGAAGTTCGAATGTGTTGTGGCCGGGCCACCACTGGCAGACCGCCAAGGAGGTGCTGAACATTTAATTGGCTTTACCTGGTCGAAATATCGAATAGTTATTGAACTACGGAGCGACGGCTCCACGACCTAGTGACAGATTCAACTCTGGGATTTTGACCACCTCTCTTTTATAAAATTGTGCTACATGAAGTCCTACCCTCATTATTCCCCACCCATCTGGTGGATAATAAGGATAGGTTGAAGTTGATAGAACATCTGTTGTTCTGCAGCTGATATCGTCTGATGAGCCCAGTATGATCCCATCAGATCGTGATGGAGGAGTCGTTGGACCGTCGTCTCTTGTTCCGTTCCGTAACTTGTCCCTGACACACCGCTTCTCGAAAGCTCCGAGTCGGGGTCTCCGCATGTACGGCACTCACGTCTACTGAGAACCGGACTCTGCCACCCATTCGCTGAGCTACCAGGATTTCAGCTGCTGCGATGCCACCGTACCGCATTAAGGCTGGCTAACAAACGATGTGGGCTCCGATGGCTCTCCCAGAGACAGCTAGCTGGTTAATTCATACTCATTGGCGGGTATTATAATGCGCCCGTTGGTGGCCTTCCACTCGCTTGTCGAAGCATCTCCCTCCATAACCTAATTTTCGCGAGCACAGATCCTGTTCTCCTCGCTTTACTTATTAGATAGGTTGCGCAAAAGCCGTACGAGCCGCATGCGGAATTTTGTGCATTGTGCAATACCACGGCTTTTTCTTCACTGTTCTTGGTTCTTGTCTTTTGAAATACCATTACAGTAAATGGCTCCTACATCACATATTCCACTCTCGAGAGTGCTATTTTTTGGATGTGCACCTGTGCGAGGCCGCATTTTTCAAGCATTAGGAAGGCATCATCCACTTTCCCCATGATTTCTCATCTGCCACACGGGAGATAATACAAGAATTACCTCTCATTCATCAGGTGTCATAATACAAAATGCACATCTCGTTTTGCCAAATTTTCCTTGGTACTGACAAAACTCTCTGGCGGTAAAAGGCTCTGGAAGCCCTCAGTCAAACATCTCAAACTGGGAGCACCATGAAGTGTGCACCTCACGCTCAAATGCTTGGTTGAGACTCCAACTACGAAGCGGGAACCAGGATCGCAAAACTGCTGGCAAACCATAACACCACTCACTGACAGTTTAAAAACCGTTATGAAGGGCTATACGAAGCTTTCCAACAAGTTTGCCAGGTACGCAAAACATATCTACTTGCTGTTCTGGTTTGCCGCAAGTACTCCTGTGAGAAGATGCAAAGTACGCCGAAGTATGCTGTATGCCGATTTTCGAAGCTCTGATTCACTGTGTTTGTGTGGCCTTGATTGGCCATGTCTCGCGACGCGTTTCGTCACGTGTGGCGCCCAAGTGGTAGGACGACATAGCGCAAGCATCTATCCCAGTTCCGCGCCTCCCATTCAAGCGCGGGTCCTCCACACCAACGGCCACGACGGGCAAAGAAATCACCCCTCGTGCCGGCGTGCGGGGCGCTAGGTGTACATGCGCAGATATCCTCGGACGTTTTGGATTCTGGGGAGGATTCAGGCGTCCCGGCGAGGGGAGACTACTTAGTCCGTTATCAAGGACGCGCGGGGCTTTGAGACAGACGACGGCGCGCGCTCATCGTCCTTCATCTCCTCGCTCCTCTTGTATCAGCGTCGACGGTCGTCTTCCTCGGGTCCTCATGTCGGCCTTCTGTTTTGTACTGCGCGGCAATGCAGGCCGGCTGAGAATTGTCAATATCAGCATACGCGGAACGCTGCCGAGCGTGATTGCGCTGGTCCCTCCGCCGCCTCCGTACCCCACACCTCCGCAATCTCTCGCGTGCCATCCGCCCCGTACGCGTCCACGCAGCTCGTCTTCGCGATACTCCCTCCCTTCCTGTTCTACCCCTGCTCGCCTCTTGCTCCGCTCCCAGCTGCTCTGCATCCCCGCGGGTCTTTCTAAATCAGGGACGTTATGGTCGGGACCCGGCAGCGTGCCTCGGATACTCAACCCCACGTACGCGCGCTGCTCACTCGGGCGTATTGTCTTCACTTACTGGATGTGTATGCCGCACGGCGGGCGCCATATCCCACCTCGGATACCCCGCCTCGTGTACGCACGCTGCTCAGCGGCGCGCTCCCTCCACCTCGTCCTTGCAGAGGCCGACGTGCGCCTCGCGTCCTCGCCCCGCGGCGCTCCCTTTCGTACCCGAGGTCCGCATGAGCGGGAGAAGGGGGAGGGAAGACGGGATGGAGAAACATCGTCGCCTATGTGCGAGGCCACGCACTCGCGCCGCGCAGGGTCACCTCAGCTCCTGGTGACGCAGGACGACGGCTTCCTCGCCTCCCCTCCGCGTTGCCTTTCTTGCTCGAAGTCCGCATGCGCAGGAGACGACAAGTGGCTCTGCGTGCCCAGATTCCCCGTTCGGCGTCCACGCGCTGCCCCTCCCATTGTCGCGTCCTCCCGTGTTTCCGGGCACGTCCTCGTCCCCCGCCCACCGCCCGTCGTAACAGCCGGCTCCAACACACGAAAGGCGGAGATGGGAGAGTGCAGGAATGGAGAGCACAGTCTCCTGACGGATACGATTTTTGATCTAGAATCCTCGGTGTGTCGCCTATTCCCTCTCAAGTACTGTAGACTGACGATCCGTCCTAGATTGAAACGCGGGCTTTCTTCCCATTCGGTTGATGGTCGGTGACGCATATCGTACAGCGACCAAGGGTGAGCGAGCAGAAAGATTTGGTGCGTCTTATCCTTTTCTTGACTACGGGTGTCGATACTGACGCTGTACATTCAGGATCTTTTTCTGGCCTATATTCACTTCAAGCGATCGGGATTTCGTACGCTGTACGCTATACGCCGTGCCTTCCAAATCGTTTTCGGATTTGAAAAGATAGGCATGTTTGGCAGTGTTATTCTCAGACGCCAACGGCGTCGGTCAGCTTTCGCTGACGCTGAAATCCACACAGTCGTTTGTATTTTGCTCCTCTATGCCAGGTTCTTGATTTATTCTACTTCCGCTTTGTACATTCGCGGCGTTCTTCACTGGTGTCCATGGATCGCTTCCTGCGGCTGTCTTCGAAGAGTGACCCCAGGTGGAGCAGTGTTGCAAGATAATGATAAGGGTTATTAATTATAAGCCCTTATCTTAAAGTAAGGTGAGCCCTTATCATCGGTGCGAGAGCTTGATAAGGGCTTTATAACCCTTATCATCCTGGGGGCCGATAACGCCGGTCAGCCGATGGGGGTTTCGGAGGAGGCCCTCTACATGCAGCTGCTTGCTGCCGAGCACAGCGGTGAAGATTCTGACGATGGGGAGCTTGAAGGGTCTAGGGATGATTATTATGGGTAGTTTTCCGTATTTACAACGCAAAACAATGGCCAACTCCCGCAAATCTTTCTGGGAAAATAACCCTTATTTTACCCTTATAATCAGTACCCTTAATAACCCTTATTGGATTGTAAGGCCTTAACTTCCCGCTGAACCCTTAATAACCCCTTACTTTGCAACACTGAGGTGGAGTCCAACCAGCACTGACTTTCCCAACGGAGGGTATCGCAAGATTGATCCATCCGTCGCAAGCATAATAGATTGGGTACTTCCTTTCCAAGTCGTGGCATCGTTGTTTTGGTCAAGCTGATGCGCCTCAGTACAATGTGTCCAGGTAAATACTTGTTGACACTCCTCCTCCTCCAATCGGGCGTAATCACTCGGTTGCTTGTCCGTAACAGTGCGTCCATTTCTTCCATCCTCACCATCCTCATTCACTTTCTCTTACTAGCCATCCTACTGCCATGTAGCCGGCACCAAATGCGCGCATTGCACGACTCTGGTCCAACCAGCCCCTGGCCAACCAAGCCGCCGTTCTCCAAATCAAAAAAGTACCACTGAACAAAAATCGTCATTGGCAAACCTCCGAGTCCTGCGGACGGCGGGACGTACACTGACCTGACATGCCGACGCTGAATTCCTGTCCGCAAATGGTCAAAGCAGCTGGATGGGGTGGGTCTGTTTCGTCATCGTTCCTGACAGCCTTTTTCTTTTTTTTTTCTAATCATGCTTTTTGAACCAGACGCAGCCATATCTTTGCGGAAAGTGAGTTGGCCTCCAGGGCAACTTACGCGTGGATTGTATATAGTATGCGGACAATGCAACCGAATCGATGACCGAGGCCCGGAATCCCGCACTCCCGGTTTAGCAGTAGTAAAGTTGCAGCGTAGATATGAAAAGCTCTGTATTACTGGCGTCGCTCTTGTCGAAGTCAGATTTCATGAACTGTAGATGCTCCAACCACGCAATCCTCTGGTTTGACTTTCCTCCTCTGCCGCCAGGGTCTTCCGTTACAGACTTTATCAGTGCATGCTCTTTGAGTCGAAATCGATATTCGGTTGAGGTATAAATCGTGATTTTCATGCTCTTTGTAGTTTCTTTAAGCCAACCGATCTCTGGATCTCTTTCTTGCTCACTCACATTGATTCCGGAGTCTTTTGATCTCCAAATTAATACCGCAGTCCCAGGTTCACATTTCAACTCCTACCCGATGCCCTTCTGTCCCGACTCTGCTTCAAAAATGACTGCTGCGTTTCCAACTATTGCACACAATTCCGATCCGCACTCAGTCAAGCGCAGGAGAATGCCGTATCCTTGGCTGATTTTTTTGCGGACTCGGTTCGTCCAACTGAACGGGAAGTACTTCCACCCCGTGTGAAGAAATTTGCGTTGCACTGCACAATAATATGTTCCAACAATACATCCCTAATTATAATACACGGCGCGAATTAACTATGCACGGCAACGGAAATCGATGACGCATACACGGACGTTGGACGAGTAAATTTGGTGAATTTTACTTCGATCTCTGAATTTGAGGCAATAACCAGAGGTAGCTGCCATGCGTGTTGTTGTGGTTAGTTTGGTTTCTTTATCAAGTTCGCGTCTGGCACGTGATGAGATCCCCTATTCGCTAAATACTTTGCATTTTATTGAAATAATCAGTCGTTCGGTCATTTTTAACCCCGTGGATGGGCTGATATTCGGGGCCGTACATCAAACCCGGATGTTTGGTTGAGACACTGTACTGTATAATTTCATTCAATTCGACAGGGGGTGTGACATGTGACATCTTGAACCAATTCGTCACGTCAACGCCCAAGAATGAGCGTGACAAGGACAAAAAATTCGTCGGACCCTCATATTGTTTCCAAATGGTAAAGGGACCTGAGAGATCTGTTCCTGACCATTTTCGGACTAATTTTGACTTCTGCACTCTATAACGCCACATGTGCAGATTTTTTTTTGATCTCAGTTGATTTTGGTCAAGTTTCGGGCGGAAACTTGGCTTCCATGAGGAAAATCGGACAAAAATGGGTCTGACTACTCAATTTCTAGCCTCCGAACCCCCAAGCTAATAGGGTGTTACACAGTAGAGATTTCAGGCTGATTTCGAGCTGATTTCGAGCTGGATTTCAATCTTGATTTCACAACGGCGTGGCACGGAGAACGCCGAAATCTGTTTTCATCCGAGCGATCAAAGTTGATCTCAATTTTCAATTTCACCCGCTCGTCATCTTTCTGGGCCGCGCCCATCGCCTCCCGCCCATCGGCCACCACAATGAGCTCAATATCTGCCTTTTGCAACTTCATTATGTGACGCACTTTTTGTGAGATAGTCAGTCCATGGCGGAGCTTAGACCCTATGTAGCTGGTTTGTATGAAATTCCTTTGGTCGTTGTAAAATATGCTGGCAGGTCGGTGGGGCGCGAGCGGCGGGGATGTAGGCGGCCAACAAAGAACAACATTGGGACGACACCGAGTTGATCTGAGTTGATGTGAAATCTGCGTTGCTGGGCAGTCACATCAAGTCACACCAAATCAGCCTCGAAATCTGAATCGAAATCCAGCTCGAAATCAGCCTGAAATCTCTACTGTGTAACACCCTATTATTTTTGTGAATTCTATACAGTGTCAAAACCCGGATCCGAAAAATGCCCGGATCCGATAAATTTGCATTTTGAACGGAAACCCCGCCAGCTTTCGGCATGGTTCTTTTTTGTAGAATACCAACAAGGCCTATGGGTAATATAATCAACAAAAAATTAGCATTGAGCATGTTGGGCGCGTGCTAAAAATCAAACAATTGCCAAAAATGGCTAAATCTCACTAATGACGGCCGAGAATTGTATATTATGAGAATAGTAGTAGCTCATTCACATCTACAGTGCTTTAAATAATAGGTACTGTAGCTTGGGTTAATGTTCAGACGTTTTTGACTGTGCTCGGTCAGTATAGACCATGGGGAGGAGCACATATCTTCTCTAGCCCAGTGATTGGAGGCAGATTTGAGTTCGATGTATTGATCCCTCTGGAGGTCTACTGCCCCAGAAGAGCCTAGACAGTTGCCTGTTGGAGGTGTCTCTGGGCATATGAGGGTTGCGTGAGGGCAAGAGAGGGCAAAGTGTGTGTGTGAAAGGGCATTTCTGGTGGGATTTTTCGGATTCAGGTCAAACCCCCAAAACAGCCAAATAACTGATGGTGCTATGCGACACAACAGGGCACTGAAAATTCTTGGAAATATTTGTGCATAAACTTCAGGGTCTGGAGCTCCCCCAGATGCAATCTTATAATGATGTACACACTTATGCCCCTACAATACTGGGTCAACTTTATTTATTTCGCAACTGGGTTTTGACACTGTATCGCTCTGGAGCCATTTTCTGGGGAAACCGTGACAAAAAACATATTCATCAACCGCCTTGGTGACGCATGACAACGACCAAAGTTCGTTGCCGTCAGGCCCCCCTGTGACGCGTGACCGACGAATTGAATGAAAAGATACAGTACTTAGTGGTTGCGGTAGTAGCCAAGTAATTTCGACTCAAGACCAAGCTCAAGACCGTCGCAATATTTATAAATTTTTGTCCCAGAGGATCTGATTTCTTTGAACAGGACATAGAGCCATTGCGCGAAATCATCCAAGTAGAATCTCACATTAGTGTTCTCCTAAGGTTTTAAGAATACGGCACGAAATTTCCCCGAGATATCCATCATCCGCCTCCGCGCGGCTCCACCGGAAGACTCAGCGGGCAAAGAAATATAAAGGACGGACCCGCAGTATCACACCGATAACAAACACCCAGTTTACTGATCCCATCTCCCAAACATCTACTTGCACACATAACAGAACACCATGTACGCAGTCATCCCCACAACTGCCTCGTATACCAGCCGGCCCAGATCTGCGCGGACACTGCGGGAACGGCGCTGTTTCTCGCTGTCACTTTCCGCGTGCTGGAGCGAGAACAGAAATGGGGAGCTGCTCGATCGCCATCGCGTTTGTGAGCTGGCCCATGAGGGAATATTTCCCACCGCACAACTTATGAGGGACAACATGGAGAGACATGTTTGAACACGGATCTTGGATTCGTGAGTACTGTTGTATTATACTAAAGCGCAATCAGTTCTGACCCTTCTGAGCAGACGAATAGTAGGATACCCATATGGACAGGCAGACACCGATAATGAATTGTAGACACATCCACTGTTGTACTTATAAAATCCTGATCCGTGTTGAAATATACCGAAAGAAATACCATAAAAAAAATACCTAGTCCCAGAAAAATCCATGTAGAATTGAGCTCACGGTACGCAGGACAAGAGGGGAAGTAATTAATTGCTCTTGTTTACAAAATGATCATAAGTGCCATTAGCTTTGTAAACAGCTGTAATTAAGGTTAAACCTTGACAACCCCTTAATATTAGTGCTTAAATTCAGCTGGAACCATAATTAAGGGCCTAATATTGACATAAGTATGCTTACTCTCACTAAATAGTCAGTGTACTGACTGTGACATGGGCTGAATGAGAACAAAGGAGGATGGGGAATGGCTGTGGACACAGAAAGAACCTACAGGGAGAGATACTTTTTGCATTTTGTAAGCCCTTGGAACACAGTTTGAGCTGTTTTTATATGGTGGGAATTTTTCAATTAAGCCTTAATCAACCCAACCCTTATTAACCCTTATTAGGGTGTTAAGGACTCAACCAAAATAACCCCTTAAGCTGCAACACTGGACCCTGAGCCTACTGGGCTGACTTCGGGTCGGGCTCAAAAGCCCGGGCTTTGGTCGGGCTTGGGCTTCAGTCCTGACCCGGGACATCACTAGCCGCCGCCCTTGAATTCGTATGCAAGCGAGGAGGGAGAGTGCGTGCTGCTGCCAAGGATGCAAGAAGGAAGTGATAAGTGACCTAGTCTCTTAGAAACAGACACTACAAAAATAGAGTGATCGTACCTCGCATGTTGTACTCTGTCGAAAAGGTTGATGTGTCAATCGCTGGCCGTGTTATTACAAATCACAAAAACAATGCGGATGCTGGTATGGATTCCAGAACAAGTTTTTCACAACTTTCTCATCTAACTCGCGGCAGCAGAGTCGAAGAACCAGGAGTTTGAACTTTGATGGCTCAACAAATGACAAATCCTGACATAATCTCCGCTTTCTATTCCGCAAGAATGGAAGTTGGAAAATGAAAATTTGAACAGATATTTGGGGTTAGACATGAATTTCAATGCCCAAAGTTTGAAGATGGGAGTTTTGGAACTGCTAAATAGGCACGGCAAGATTTCAAACTCCGATGATTTGTAATAATGCAGCCAACCTACATGGTGGCGCGGTTAACTACAGACTATAAGTGACCGGCATCGAAGAGAACAGCGAACGAGACCTCGAGTACCACATCTCCCCAGGAAAGAGTGTTCACATCAATTGTCCTGTCCTATTTGTTGTAGAGGAGGGGTACCTCAAAGCGGTCATAGAAAGCTTGGGACTTGATGGTGGCCAATTTGTAGCTGATGAGCTTTGGGAACACGTCAAAGTGTCTTGCAGAGGTAGTGAACAATTTCACATTGTTGAGAATGAATTGAAGGGCGATAGATATCCCATGGAGCATTGGTGGTGCAAGCCATCCAGGAACAGTGGCATGGGTGAATAGAGCACAAAAGGTTAAGAATTGATTATGCATGGAGTGTTGAACCCACCGCTGCTTGAGCTTGAGTCAGACCTTCTGCTTCACATCATTGGGAAGGACAGCTAAAATGTCGCAGATTTGGCCCTGTCACTCGCTCTTGGTGGAATCGACCTCACTGAGCACCCTGCATACAGTTTGCGGTGACTGACTGAGGGTGAGCTGCTGAGTGAGAGCAAGAAGGCCGTGGAGGGACCAGGGAGATGAGGGCGGAGTTGGTGAACTAGAGTGAGTTATGGTGGTGGTAAGAAGGAAAGGAATGCACTTGCCACCGTCTCAAGGGGCAGCCTTGACTTGCATTGTCCTCAATGATGGTGGCTCTGAGAAATGCCACCACAGATTCGGTCACGTGGTTGTGACTTGTGTTACGCTGTGACATTATTTGCCTGAAACATGATGCCTAAGCCAGGAGAGCAGCGTATAAATACACAGGTTGCGCAGCAGCCACTGAGCCAGCTGGTGGCTAATTCTGTGTGCGCAAATGGTGGCTGGTGGCTCCAGAAAATTTTGAATCCCGGGTAGCAAATGACTCTGAAAGGCGGAGTAATAAAGGTAGCCATACATTTCTGCCCCGGCAGCCACTCTGAATGCTCACCCAGTGTAATATGTCCCATGGTGAAGAAAAAATAGGTGGGATGTCCTATGTTGAGGAAAAAATGGATGGGATGTCCCATGTTAAGGAAGGAAGTAAATGCATGGGGGTCTAAGTGCATGCTTGAAAGCAACTCAGTGGCAGTCAAATGCACTTTTGAGCGGTATGAAGCTGCACAAAAAAGGTGCTTCGATCTGGACAGAGCTTTCTGAATCACCGAGTCCAAGGCAAAATGGTGCCCCTACAGATGCAAAAAGTGTATTTTGCTGGTACAAAGCTGCACAAAAAAGGTGCTCCGATCTGGCAGGTTTATACTTAGTCTATGAGCCCCAATACAGGGCTCTCTGAATCACCAAGTGCAAGCTGTTTTACAGGTAGAAGGCTATGAATTAGGGCACAAAAAGGTGCTCTGATCTAGCTGGTCTATACCTAGTCTAAGAGCCCTAATACAGGGCTTCTAGAATCACCAAGTACAAGGTGAATTGGTGCATGTACAGCTGCAAAAAGTGCATTTTGCTGGTACAAAGCTATGAATCAGGGCACAAAAAATGTGCTCTGATCTGGCTGGTTTATATGTAGTCTAAGAGCCCTGATACAGGGCTTTTAGAATCACCAAGCACAAGCTGAATCGGTGCCCATACAGCTGCAAAAAGCACATTTTGTTCAATGGGGGGTCCTGGCAGCAAAATGGGTCCATTGGCCATCCCAGAAAAAAATTCAGGCCCACCTATGGTGGGTGGGATACAGGTGGGATATTGCACACTAACATACTAGAACACAGTGGGACAGCCCACCCCAATTTAGCTGAAATGGTGGGATATCCCATGCTATATGGGACACCCACCTAGAAATACACCACTTTGGGCCAGTCTTTTCAGGTATCTAAAACTGGCCCTAGAGGGGTCATATTAGGGTGGCCTGAGGTGCTCCTGTGTGTCTTCCCCTACCTGCTAGCATCCAGCGCCCAACATCGGACTTAGGTACGCTCACATCATTGATGCCATGTCTTACTTACCCAGGACCCCAACAATGACCCCCCATGGAGGAGGACTAGGCTCTGAAATTATTGCAGGACTGTCTCCACACCCAGTTTTTTTTTTTTTGTATGTTGCCAGTTGGTATCAAGGCCGGGCACTGCAGCACCTACTGCTCTGCATCTACCAGCCTCTCAAACCATCAACCTGCATCCCTATCAAGACTGTGTTGCTGACGGGGCATCATGGCCTGTGCCTGCTGTACCAGGAGCAACATCATGGCAAGCATCCCACACCTTACTGCAAACCATCAACAGTGTCAAGACAAAGCTTTTCCGCAATTCTAGATCAAGTACATGCCAACCTTTGCATTCAACAATGGTCATCCAGCTTCAAGTGTCTTCAATATCCCTTCACCACATTCCCTGTTATACGTGTAGATACTCCATTTGGAAAAACCTCCCAAGGTAATTTAGGATAATTTTGCCAAAAGTTCCCCAAATTATGTCAATTACGTTGAGTTAGTGAAATTTCACCAAATTATGTTACCTCCAAAAAATCTTGTGAAATTTCAGTAAATTATCTTCCAGTTTCATTATAGTTTGGCAACATTTTTTGACACTTTGCTTGTCATTTCCTTGCATAAACATGATATGCAAGACCAAACCAATTCATTCCAAGCTAATTACGACACAGAATTACATCATGTATAGAAAAAAACACACATCCAAGCACAGGCTGATAACATAGAGCAGTGAGAAGGACAGAATGGAGGGATGTTGTGAAGACTGTCCTTGAATGCGAGGGTGGACTTAGTAGCTATTACCTCTCATCCCTCTCATCAAACACCAATATGTATATATGGTACCCAATGGAGAAAAGATTTCTTGCCACCTGACTCTTCCTGGAGCTTTCTAACAGCTACATGCAATGCTTCAGCTGCCCTAGATGCATCTGGTGGTGAGGTTTTGAACAGATATTTGTAAACATCACTTGCAACCTGTGGAGCATCAGTGTCCATGATGGTCCACATTGTTGCAATAACACTCCTGTATCCTGCTGACAACATACCAGCAGCAAGATGAACAGACTCCTCTTGGAGCTCTTTGTCTCCAGTAGCAGTTTGGCAGGCTGAAAGAAATGCAAGATCCGCATGAGGGATAGATAGCTTGATAATGCTTGAAAGTGTCAACCTTGAGCTTTGGGCAATGAGAAGTGCACTCTCTGTTGGATTGGAGGCAATCTGTATACCATGACACGCAAAGTGCACCCAACTACATTCTCTCATCCCATTCTGAACACTTTCTAGAGTTGCTTTGTTTCCCTCTAAACATATGACTGGATACTTTCCTGCAGCCTGTTGAATATTGTCTAGTTCTTCCTGAGTTCCTGGAATATAACTTTGTCCTCCAGAGGGTTGAGCCACAGCAAGCAGTTTGAATTCTTGCTGTGTCCCAGATGACAGACAAGCTTGAAAACCAGTGATCAAGGCGGTTAATGATGGTGCATAGGAAGAAATGACAAAGTCAGAGAGCTTTGACCCAAAGGGTTGAATTTCTCCATATACACCTGCAGCATGAATTGGAAGAAATGCAAGAGGACCAGTTGGACACCACCAGATACGCTGAGGATTCTGTGTTGGAGTCTATTCCATAAGTTAGGCATTAAATATACTCTTAACTTGAATTACTCACTGTAATAGCAAGTCCATTGAGAACAGGCTTGACAATATGTAACCAGAGCTCAGAGAGAATGTGATTGAATGTTTCCTCAGAAGGCACATCACCTTCATCTTCACCTTCACGCTCCACCTCCATTCTGTCTAAAATATTGTGGCCAGAACCTGTGACATGTCTTATTGATTCATAAAAGTGTTCTGCATGCTTAAATGTGAAGTTGGTAAGAGGAATATGCATGACCTTATCATTATCAAGGCCAGACATGAGGATAAGAGCATCACATCTGGTTTCACTGATGTTTAGGGTAACAACAGGTCCTGCTTGTGCAGCAGGTACAAGCTGTGAGAGGGTCCTTGGCAATAAGAACCTATCAAAGCCTTGTAAGCCTCGGATCTTCCTTATGAGCTCATCTCGTTGATGAGCATAATCATGGCATTGCTGTGCAAGTAATGAAGGTGACTGCTTGGTTTCCTCCTCAGCTACTGTTGAATAAGTCCCACGATGACCTGCCATTTCCAGCTGGGAAGAAAGGAACCTGAGATGATCTGCAAGTTTAGGATGGCTTTGTTTGAGAGTGTCAATTGGTGTATGAAGTTGAAGCAACTGTCCCCAGATGATTGAACGACCCTGTTCAAGCCACTCTACTGCTTGTTTGTATTGAGAGGCAGTAATAGCAGCTGCAGCAGCATTCCGAACCACCTTGCCTGCCTTCAAGATGCTATGATAGCGGTCACTAATAGACAGGCCTAGCCAAGCCAGCTGAGGAAGCAAGTCAAGAGCTACTGTATAAGCTTGTAAGAGAGATGGATGTTGAGAGACTTGTGCAGCATCTGCCCAAGCTGAGGAAGCAAGGAATCTGACTTGCACAAGACCAGTGGGTGATTGTGAAGCAAGAGAGAAATGAGAGATTGCTTGTTCAATGTCATCATTATCCCCAAGCTGCTTGAAGTGATGCAAAAAGCACTTTCCAAGATTGTACAATCTTAAAGGCATGTCTGGGTGGTCATCTGGAGTGATTTTGACAGCATTCTCAAGCATTGATCTTGCCTTCTTGAGGTCACTAACATCCCCAAGCTGCTTAAAGCGACCCAAAAGTGAACTGGCAAGGCTGTTCAACCCAAAAGGCTTCTCAGGATGGTCATGTGGAGTGAGTTGAATAGCTTGCTCATTTTTTAATACTGACTCATTGATGTCACTGAGATCCCCAAACTCTTCAAATTGAGACAGAAGTGCATTGCCAAGGTTGGTCAACCATAATGGCTTGTCAGGGTGGCCATCTGGAGTGAGTTGGACAGCATGCTCAAATATCAGGACTGCCTTCTTAAGGTCACTGGGATCCTTGAGCCGCTCAAAACGACGAAAAAGTGAGTTGGCAAGGTTGTTTAACCTTGAAGCCTTTCTAGGGTGGTCATCTGGAGTGAGTTGGATGGCATTCGCTTTCACCAAAACTGACTGGTTGAGGTCACTGAGATCACCAAACTGTTCAAAGCGACAAAGATATGAAATGCCAAGGTTGCCCAACATTGGAGGCTTGTCAGGATGACCATCCAGAGTAATTCTAATGGCATGTTCTCTCATTGAGACTGACTTGTTGAGGTCACTGAGATCCCCAAGCCGGTGAAAGCGACCCAAAAGTGCATTGCCAAGGTTGTCCAATATCAAAGGCTTTTTGGGGTGTCCATCTGAAGTGACTAGGACAGCATCCTCAAATATTGAGACTACCATGTTGAGGTCACTGAGATCCCCAAGCCGCTCAAAACGACCCAAAAGTGCATTACCAAGGTTGCTCCACCTCAAAAGCTTCTCAGGGTGCCCATCTGGAGTGAGTTGAAGGACTTCATTTCTAACAGAGATAGTTCTGTTGAGGTCATTGAGTTCCCCAGTTTGTTCAAAGCGACTGAAAAGTGCAGTTCCCAGGTTGTTCAATCTTGAAGGCTTTTCAGGGTTACCATCTTGAGTTAGGTGGACAGCAGCTTCATTCTTTAAGACTGACTCATCAAGGTCCCTGAGATCCCCAAACCGCTTAAAGCGACGGAAAAACAAATCACCAAGATCATACAACCTTGAAGGCTTGTCAGGGTGATCATCTGGAGTGAGTTGGACAGCATCCAGTTTTATGAAAATTGACTTGTTGAGATCATTGAAATCCCCAAACTTCTCAAAGCAACCAAAGAGCAAATTTCCAAGGTTGTCCAACATCACAGGCTTGTCAGGATGGCCATCTGCAGTAAATTGGAGAGCATTCTCAAACATCAATAGGGACTTCTTAAGATCACTGATATTATCAAGCTGCTCAAAGTGACAGAAAAGCGAACTACCAAGGTTGTTCAACCTTGAAGGCTTGTCAGGATCGCTATCTGGTGTGAGTTGGACAGCATGCTCAAACATCAAGACTGCCTTCTTGAGGTCACTGAGATCCCTAAGCCTCTCAAAGCGACGGAAAAATGAATTGCCAAGGTCAGTCAACATTGAAGCCTTGCCAGGGTGATTATCTGGAGTAGGTCGGATAGCATCCTCAAGCTTTGGGATGGACTTATTGAGGTCACTGAGATCACCAAACTGCTCAAAGCGATGGAACAGAGCCAACCCAAGATCACCCACATAAGGGGCACCTATCAGGCCATTGCACATTGCATCATCATATGCACAGACTGCCTGATTCAAGTCATCTACAGCTCCAGATATGCGGTAGTTCTTCAAACAAATGCCTCCAAGAATACGTAGAAACTCAGCCTTGTTTGTGTTGTTGGATTGGAGTGAAATCCGCTCATGCATCATCCAAAGCTGCGAGGTATCTTTCTTGGACTTGCCAATCATCTTTGCAAGGTCAGGTCCAATTGTTTGCCCATCCAATAAGTTGGCTGCCAAGGAATCAGGAGTTATTGTGGCACAAGATGAAAGAAATGTTACTTTGATTTTGCAGGATATCAGTCCAATTGGAACTGCATGCTGTGGCATCTGATGACTCAGACATTGAAAATGCAGCGGTCAAAGTGAGGGATGGACCATTGAGGTTGACTTTTATGAGATCCCGGAAGAATCCTGCAGCGTAATCAATAGTACTGAAGCCCTGAAACAGAATGGAGACCACCCACCACCTTTCTGCTCCATCGATGTAAGAACTTCACCCTTACTGATTTCTATGGAACCCAGGAGCTGAATTCCTTGAGTTGGACTTTGGCGCATGACCACCACCAAGAAAGAGAGAGCATGGTGTGGTCTGTGTGGAAATGCTCAATAATTAATCATCTGAATCTGTTCCGAGTCTGGCCACCCACACTTCACAGCCAAATGTCAATGTCCAAGAATTCTGATCTATTGCTGACTCAATCGGCACTGTTTGCTTGAGGATATATCCATTGACAAGAAGTTGACCAAACATTTTCATATCAGATGGAAGGTCAGCATGAGGGTTGGATGAGGACTTGATCACAGTATCTGTCATGAGATATTTGAAGGTTTGCAATAATCCAGAATCACACGAGAAGACATTACTGTGAAGATTGATACTAATTGAAATATTACATGAGCAGCTCTACTACGAGAAATAGGTCAAGACTCACATCGGTGTCATGCTCGAAAGCGGCAATGAGTCTAGGACTTGGTGGTTAGCATGCAATATGATGGTCAGGAAATCTTGTACTTACCTTGCAACGTGCTTGGGTACGGTGAAAGATGGCATCCCTGTCAGGGCTCATTGTCTATATAGGTTCAGACAAGCACCCCCTTCCAAGATTGGCATTGATTAACTGCAACGTTCCATCCTTCCTGATTGTAATCGATAAGGGGATCCCTATCGGAGATCATCGAATTTCCGTTAGATATGCAGAAATAGAAAGAAGCGTTGAATTTTTGGCGCTCATTCAGCGCCGGATTTGCTCAGATCACCTCCGATGCTGTATAGATTGATTACAGAGATGCTGTATGGCTGGCAAGAGCTGTAAAGATGGGTTGAAGATGAGCAACATTCAATTCTTTTCTGATTTTGACAATTGTGGGTTGTCTCAAACCGATACGCCGATATCCTGGACATGGAGAGATTGACGAAGTGTGGAATTTTCTTTCTATTCGGAGCCGATGATCCCGATTCCTGGGCCCGCGTTTAATCAGACTTATCAGCCCGTTATGACGTTGATTGCGCTTGAACGCGACGCTTTGAGGTATTGCGGAGTCTGGAGCTTCTTGAGGGAGGGTTGATAGAGTGCAATATCTGTTCATAAGTAGAATATCAGAATATAGAGCAGTAGCAAGGCTTGAAAAGCGGAGAAGATGGGATGGAACAGAAGAAGCGATGTGCAGGACAGCATGCCTTTCTACCGGACCTTGAGCGGCTGATCGGGGAACTCATTGAGCGCCCGGGCGTCTGAGCTAATTCGTGATAGAGGGTCAGCTGGGATAATGAATGGGGTATTTTCGGGGGAACAAACATGTACATTATGATTCGAGCCATCTGCTTAATATACGAGGTATGTGTCGGAAGTGATGTGTCGGACAGAACAGCATTTATAGCCCTGGGCCCACGTCCCTCAGTTCCCTCTCCTAGCCCACTCATACTAGATCAGGACGATTGTTCCAATGCAGAGCACAGATAAGCCTCACTGCCCTGTCTTCGCGCTCATCATTGGCATCGATGAATATAAGGTATGAAAGCCTTTCCTTATGTTCTCACGTTTCTCGCCACGACGCTCTCCACAGGACAAAGTCCATACTCGACTGAGTGGCGCCGTTAACGACGCCCGTGCCTTCGAGCGGTTCTTGATCAAGACACTCCGCGTTCCTGAATCTCACATAAAGCTCCTGCTCGACTCGAACGCGACGCGCAAGAATATCTTGGACGCGTTTGAAGACCTGAGCAAAAACCCGCAGATCCGTCGGGACGAGTGCACCATCATAGTGTTCTACGCAGGACACGGCAGTCGTTTGCAGGCGCCTGGAAACCTCTTCGCCCAGGGTGGGTGGGTGGAGACGATCTGCCCGTACGACGAGGATGGGAACCTTGTTCATGGGATTCCAGACTATACCGTGCATAGTCAGTTGCAAACATTGGCGGCTGAGAAAGGGAAAAACATCGTGCGTCAAGCTATGCATCCATTCTCGTCGCTATATTCTGACCTCAAATTACAGACAGTGATTTTTGATTCATGCCACGCCGGTGGAGCGACCCGCAGAAAACCCTCGTTAGCCCCGCGGCACGCACCACATAAATGGACCATCCCCACCAACCTGGACGCTGAGCTGTACGTTCGTCCATCCCCCTCTGTCGGTGCCGGCCAGCGCGCAGCGGCGGACATCGCCGTAGGCTTCCGCAATCCGTACGTAGAATCGCATGTCCTGCTCGCCTCGTGCCGCGCCGACCAATACGCGTTCGAAATGTCCTTCGATACAGACAAAGGGCCTGTGTGTCACGGGCGCTTTTCCGCCAGCATAATCAGCGTGCTACAAGGCGCGAAGGGCGCCGCGATGGCGAAAATGACGTACAGAGATGTGATTGATCTCGTCGGGAAATGGACAGACCAAACTCCGCAGTTGGAAGGGACGCGCAAGGGACACCTGTTGTTTGACCGGCGGCACGCGCTGGAAGGTGAACGCAAGTGGCGTGTAAAGAAGAGCGATCACGAGGATTATTTCGAGATTCAAATGGGGACCGTCGAGGGGTTGGTGACTAACACGGAGTTCCGCGTGACGGACGCAAAGAGCAATGAACTGGGATATCTCATCGCACACACGGTGGACCTCAACCATTCGTTGCTCAAGCCTAAGGAGCCTTATCCTCCGAAAACGCTCAACAAGATGGATGGGGCCCAAGCCGTGGTGTCGAATTGGAACAACAAAGATATGGTGATGAAGGTCTTCGTTGAGAGTGGTGGACTCGATGCCACCGCCTCCGCAGTGCTCTTCCCCACCTTGCAGCAGCGCAAGCCTGACACGTTTTCCCGCAAAATTGCCACGTTCTTCCCCGGCCGCGAGCGACCGCAGCAGTTCAAGTCTGACACACTTCCTCGCCAGTTTGTTCAGGTCGATAACAAAGATGTTGCTCATATCATACTTAGCAACAGCAAACACCGTTTACTCAGACCGAATTCGACGCATTTCAGTTTCAGCGTCGAACGCCTGTGGCCCGTCATTTTCAAAGAGCAGGCAGCCAACGTCTCCGCGGTGGAATTTGATCTGCAAAAGGCACAGTTCGCACGACTGCCAGCGATCATGAACGCCATCGCCCACTTCCACTACTTCCTTCACAAGCACAATGGCGGGAATCCCATTCAGCATGTCACGCTCGAGATGAACAAGCTTATTGAACCAAAGGAACACCGCCCCGAGTTGCAAAAGTTCCCAGACAATAAGAAGTTGGTTGTCCGCCAGCCGTCATCTAATATATTCGACAACAATGTCGCAACAGCGAAGGGAGGTACGTGGTACGGGTTCACGATCTGCAACAGGTCAGAGCACGATCTGTTTCCGTATTTGTTCTATTTCGACCCGGCGAAATACAACATCGAGGTAAGCACATGTTTTGTTCACGCTATAATGTGCTCTGTTGCACCGCCGCTGAAACTGGGCCATAGGCTTGGTATATGCCCTCTTCGGGGAACACGCCGCTGCCGGCCTCGCGGGATGGGAGAGAGGTTATACCACTCGCAATTGGATACGGTCCCAACACTAAAGCGTTCAGATTTCGCTGTTCACCGGGGAAGGTCGTTGACACGGCCTTCCTGAAGGTCTTTGTGTCGACCAAGTACCTTGACTTGGGTTGGATCGTGCAAAAGTCCCCTTTTTCAGAGGACTTTAAAGTGGGTCGGATGCAGGTGGAAAGAGATACGCCGGACAAGGTGGAGACGTGGGATGCGTTCCATGCGGTTTTCACGATTAAAGAAGGAGTCCCCCCAGTCCAAGGAGGTACGTCGGACAAAACCTGAATGGATTATATGAGCTCTCAATCGGTTATATCCCGTTCCGTTGTACTGTTTAGTAGGCTATCACTATATATACGAATATATCAGTGTGCATCAGATATTTGCCAATATTTTCCATATATCGCGATATATCTCAATAATGGCATGTCGTGTGTAGAACGAGACATATTCAATCATGTAGACGTACTAAGGCCAACTCGGAGAAGATGCGGAGATAGAAGCAACCCCATTTTGAAAAGGCGGCAAAGGCAGTTCTCAAATGAGCTGACAATCAGAGGTTATTTGAAGGAACGCAGTAAAAGAGCGGCTCGATACCGGTGGGAGAAAATAAAACAATAAAGAAATAAGGAAAAGAAAATACTGCGGGGATCAATCATTGTTTGGAGTGAGAATTTCCCCGCCTCGGCAAACAGCATCAAGCTCACCGCCACCAGCGAAAGTAGTTTTTGTATGTTGACATGGAGTCCTATAAATCCAAGAAATTCTTGAAAAATCCTCCTCGTGTGTAACGTCTTAAAATACTTAAAGCGGTCTCTAGTCGCAAGCATTCAATCATGAAAAACATTCCGAATCTCTGGCCAGCACCAAAGATCCTCACAAAGCTAGTTCAAACTTCATCTGGCTACTTTGTCTATGCAGCCACTGTTATCAAGTTTGTGGATGACGAGTATTCCTGGCTGTCCAAACAACTACTATATTTGACCCCTTACCTGGCCACCTAAGCATTCATGCCTCAATCTCAATTTGTCCACTGACCCTACGCGCGCCCAACTGTGCCAGAATGAAGGCATGTATCCTAAAAAGAGTTCAAGACTACTCCCACCCAAATATCTGAAGATTTGCCGTTACAGTGAATTTATTTCGGCCGGCAGTTCAACACGGCCAAATAGCAGGCTAGTTGGCCACCCAGCCAAATCAAGTTGCGAGGCTTGAATACGGCGCCCGAATCCATCGGAAATGGTACCTAGGGTATATAGTGACCATTTGAACATATAATACTCAATGTGCAACCCATATGAGGTGTGTAAATGACTGCTTCTCAGATGGGGGAAAGCCCTGAAACAGGGTCCCTGGAGCAATGGCACGTCTACTGGAAGATGGAACCATATTGTGACCCAAATTAAGACTCAAATAGCTTAAAAGGAGGGTCTACAACGTATTTACATTCCTAACTCCGTAGCAATGTCTTCACAGCTCCACAAAAAATTCCTGGTGTTGGCAACACCAGATTTGCGTGGGTGGCGGTAAAGCACTACAATGAGAAGGGAGTTGGGCAGATAAAATTCCAAAATACCTTCGGCATTTAGCCATTAGACGTCAAACAGCCTCGTGGGCAATTCCAGAGTGGTAGGCCCCCGGTGTCGTCTGATACACCGTCGGCTAAGGGGAGCGATTTGAAAAAGCAGCGGCGCGTTCATGGGAGCATAGCAGGGAGGATTTTGACTTCTCGGTGGCGGGTATAGTGACAGGTTAATCCCCAGAATCCGGGGAGCAGAACGAGCCCACGAAGTCCCGGAACGGCCAAGAATTGGCAGAGAGCCAGCTGACACAAGAAAGCCAAGCCGCGTCAGCGTAAGAAATTGATGTTCACACGTTTCGGGTCTTGATCCGAGATGTCGTAACTTTCGATCCACTCATCACTCCGGCTCTAAATTCGGTTCAGACCTTCGTAATAGGTTGTACTCCCATCCCCCATTATCCCTGGGAGTGACCAGCAATGTGTCGGCATGCTACACTCCAAATGGCCAACTGGGTGGGGTGGCCAGGTAGGGGGTCTCAGATAGTAGACATTGTGGTTCAAAATCTTATTCCTCATAATTCCGAGGCGCCGTTTGCAACTCTTGACGAGCTGTAAATGCAAATTCTCTCAAGAGTCCCGGTCCGGTACCGTCCCACTCTCTGCAACATTCTGTGCATAAAACCCACTATCCACAAGTTCTCCCTATGCGAGATATTGATGCGCTGCTTGGTCTCGAACTTGGCACTGTGGAGTTAATTCTCCGTCCTCTACACTCTGTGATCAAAGTACCTGAATTCCCAGGAGAAGGGCTTGGGGTTCACCATGCCTCATTTCTTGACTTCCTGAATGATGAAACACGGTCATCAAGTTTCTATGTTGGTTCCCAGGCAAAATTGGCAGTTGATTCTCAAAGCACTTGCATACACATATGACAATCCTCATATAAACCTGGCAGATCCTGTGCTCTACTGGTACGTGGAAGTGAATTCCCATTCTTGCCTATCCTAATTCTACAACATCTAGGCAACTCGCAAACATATCCCCAAATTGGATTCAATACATCACTTCCCTTCCACCATCCACGGATCTGGTGCCCTATATTCAACCGGTCAATCCGGACTTTGTCCTCGACTTTACTTCTGCCATTTACCGACGGGACATAGTGAATTTTCTGTATTGGCTCAAAGTGGGTCTGTCTGCCACATTTTTCTTCTCAATTTAATTCAGTCAGGAAGAAAATTCACCCTGTTCCTGAAGCTCTAATTCAACAGTGGGAAGATTATCACTTTGTCCTCTGATATCAAGCTTTCACTCCTCAAATTGTGCTCAACCTACTCAAAGAATGCAACGAGCCATCTCTAGAAAAGGATGAGGTTTTGGCCCCGTCCCTTGGCACAATATATGCTTTGCACTCTCAGATGACTAGTGAAGTGCAGGCCATAGTGACCACCTGTCGACAGCTTTTGTTGCAGTCTCCAAACCTGACCCGCACCTTCCATTGCCGGAAGACTGCTTGCCCCTGATCTGAGCTATCTATCTGATAGCTCTGCCAACCAAATTTTTCGAACACACATTGTGTTAGATCTCTCCTGGGACAATATTCTGGGGTGCATATCTTCTTTGCGCTCATTCGCAACCCACAAATCTGTGTTTTTTCACACACTGTTCTTGTTCCTGCCTGCACTTTGCTGGGAACTAGACCACCTCTATCCCGTGACCACGGTTTCTCAAGACTTGGCTTGTAGATTCCTTCGACTTATACAGCAGATTGGAAGAGGAGAACAGTCCACGATGTTGTGGTAAGTAGCATCATTGTCACGCATAATTTCAGCTGGAAACGTACCAATTTTCTGCAGGAGAATGTTATATGACGGGGAAGATGGTCATGAATGGGGTCGCCACATCAGATCCTCTCCACAACCAGACCCTGAGCTGCTACAGAAACTCGATCAATTTGTTCCACCTTGGGATGTGTTTTCAAAACCTTGGTGTCGTCTTGAGCCTGTAGAATTCTACGATGTGATTCGATGGCTGAAGGTGAGCCCCTATGCACTAGTTGCCACTTCTAAAAGTCATACAGGCATCGGCCGCCCCTCAACCCGACTTGATTGACCATTGGAGAGGGTACCTGGCTGAGAGTATTGTTCAAAGATAACTATATTCTAGTGGATTATAGTGATGATGTGCTGGAGAAGAGGTGGCAGAAGTATTTGGAGAGGGAGGCATCCTTTCACAGACCACTGCAGGCATCTGACGAAAAGGTGATCCAATGCTGGTAGAGTTGTTTGAGGAAAGCTGGGGAAATGGACAAGCGTGATAGCATAAGGGTAGGCTCGAAACCAGCCTATTGATGAGAAAAGTCTCGATGGACATCGAAAGCTTGCTTCATACAGACCGGCTCCGGTCTAGCACACGGAGATGGAAGTAATTAGGAGTTATCATTGTACTACCAAATCCTTACCGTTTGACTTCGGGATGTGTGTTGAAATCTCAAGTTGTAGTTGATTTTAAGTGGCGAGGGTGTAAAACATTTTTGCACAATATATGTGCCATACAACGTCTCACCATTGACGTGAATGCCTTTGTTCGCCACTGACAGCATACCCCTGATACACACCATCACACACTTCGAACTACACAAGCAGTTGGTTACCCTGAACCCGCTGCATGCCATGCATTCATGTCGCGTATCACGCACATCGCTTGCAATTTGGCTCTGCTGCACAACGCTTACAGCGCGCTCTGCCCAAACACGCGCATATGGTGGTGCATCGTGTATTTGGCTCTGAATCCGGGTTTTGCGTGCATCGGTCAGAAGAATCCGGGTTTTGGGTAGTGTTTCCCTGGCTTGGCTTGGCCCGGAAGCCATGGCTTTTACTTGGCTTCGTCTGGCTCAGGCTAGGAAAATGCCAGGCCAGAGCCAAAGCCAGGAGAAGCCAGGGCCAGGCCAAAGCCAATGGCTTAAGCCATGGCTTGGACACAAATTTTCATAATGTTTTACTTCGTGTTTCCTCGTCGTTGTGAGTGCTATATGGGTATCCATGCATCGATTCCATCTTATACAAGCAGGAAAGAGTTGGATTACCAGCCATAATCAAACTTTTCGAACTTGCCCGTCCGACATCTGTCGTCCCAAATAGGCAAAGCCGTGCAGGCGCCGCCGAGATGGTTACATTTGTCGAGGATTCATCTGGAATTGGTGAGTGATGATGATATGAATTTAATTCTTGTCCTGAGGCTCGGATCTACACTGGAAAATTGCCCTTGTTAGCAGGTTTGTGTAGGCCCTTGGAAGCCATGACGTTGGCTCGGGAAACTCTAAGCCAGAAGCCAGGGCCAAGGAAACACTAGTTTTGGGCAGGATTACTGGGCTGTCGCAGATACACATCGCGGCGATAAAATTTTCGCACGGTATATCGCCCATAACATTGGAGACACCAGAAGCCAGCTAGGGGCTCTGCGGATGAGTTGAATGAGAACAGACTCGTGACTCGACTGCAGGCGATGAGAATTGTCTTCAGTTCAGATTCCGCGAACTCTACAGAATGTATCTGCAAACGCGTTTTCGTGTGATGGAGATGCCGTCAGC
This sequence comes from Mycena leptocephala, assembly GCA_029378395.1. Lineage (NCBI taxonomy): Eukaryota > Fungi > Basidiomycota > Agaricomycetes > Agaricales > Mycenaceae > Mycena > Mycena leptocephala. The sequence goes on from JARJLF010000382.1 coordinate 171,313, forward strand.
TTGATACAGCTGGGATGTCTTGGTAGAGGCTGGTAGAAAGCTCCGTAGACTTCCACCATTTCCAGAGACCTTGGATTTCTACCATAGCTGCCAGGAGCTACGGTAGGCTTTTGCACCCTACCTTGCGCATGACAGGGTCCAGCCCTCACATGCCAGCGGCCGGTACCGCCGTAACCGATCTCTGGACAAGGCATAAATGACTGACTCGGTCAAGTTTTCCCCAAGTCTCCTTCTTCTTCTGACTTCCATCTTTCTCTGCTCTGCAAAGCTATTCACTTCCACCTTACTGCTAGCGCTCCCATTGCTTATGCTGTTCAAGAGTACCACACTCCTTCAAGCCATTCTTTTCAAGACTGTCCACCAAGCTGTTGGCTTGAGTCCCCAGTGTCACCGCAAAATAGGCTACCTCAAGATCGTTTCAAGCTCTTGTCTCCCTCCGAGTCGATGTTTTGCTTCCGTGTTGTTCATCTTCAAGCCTTACTTGATTTCCTCCAAAAACCTCTACCGGTCTCTTCTGTGTCATCCCTGACGCTCCCGTCCTCTTGTTGTGTCGCGGATACCGTCGTTTCTTCCCTTCACAACATCGACAAGCTTCGGCAATCCACATGAAAATCAATCTGTTTGATACCCGCAGTCTCGCTCTCCACGTCGATGAATTTTCATATACAGAACTATCAGAATCTAAACAGCGCGGAGGCACAATAACCTTCAGTCCTCGCAAGAGACAATGACTGATAATAAATGTACCTAAACAGCGTGGAGGTGCAATAACTACAGATACATTCAGTAAATATAATATCTCATAGGATGTGGAGGAGTACATACAACTTTAGTACCATAGGCGTTCGCTGAATGGCTACTCCGGGCTTGAATGCCTATCAGGAGATTGAACACCTACTTTCACAATGAGCGACTATTCCACTCGGCTAACGTTTCCATTCGGCACAGTAGATGGGCTGATGCGATCAACGGCTTCTTTCCTCCTCCCACCACCATCTACCATCCCGTCGTTACCAGCAGCAACCAGACCAAAGTGCCTGCGCCATCGCGTCCGATACCGTGTCATTCTACGGCCTCCGTCGGCTCAACCGTTGGGAACCGAAAACGGGGAAGAAAGTGCATAATAAATGGTGCGCGCGATGCCGTCTCCCAGCCACTGCATGCCTTGAAGAACCTACGCGCGTGTAGCGCACCATAGCCTAGCGATGCGTGCACCCCGACTGTGTCCCTCACATAGTCAAGGGGCAAATCACACTCTCGCACTCTGCGCCCAGAATTCTGCGGGTCTCGTACCTCCAGCATAGGCCGACGCGAATTCGACGAGTTTGATGCGCGTTGGACGCGTTCAATGCGCGCTTTACCGAGGGCGGTGGTCCCTTATATATCAAGTACCTAGATTTGGAGGCCAAAATTGTTTTACAATGGAAAAAATTGGGCATCACGTACATTCATACATTCCCCTGCAAAAAATTATCTTCACCTAAATAGACGGCAGGCTACGCGAGAAAAGGACCCCTGGAGATGTAAGGATACGTTTGGTAAGGCAGAGATTGTGCAATAGGCATTGGTTCAAGAGAATAGGTATTTGGGCCGTCAATAGGCGTTCACGAACGCCTATGCTACTAAAGTTGTCGTGCCTCGATGTGGAGATACCCCTCAGTCGTTGCAAGAGACAATGACAGAGGGGGGATGAAGTGTAGTCTGTTGTTAACCGCGCCACCGTGTTTGGTGGCCGCGTTATTATATAATCGTCGGAGTTTGACATTTTGCCATGCCTATTTAGCACTTCCAGGACCCCCATCCTCAAAATTTGAGAGAGAAAGGAGATTTAAATCCATGTCCGACCCCAAATATGTCTTCAAAATAAAATAAAAATAAAAATATTCTTCAACCTCCGCATTATGTCAGGATTTGTCATCTGTTAAGTCATCAAAGTTCAAACTCCTGGTTCTTCGGCTCTGCCCGCACGAGTTAGGTGAGAAAGTTGCTCAATCTATGCTAATAAATACTAATGTGACATATTTGTGAAAAACTTGTTTTGGAATGCATACCAGCATCTGAATTGTTTTTGTGATTTGTAATAACGCGGCCAACGATCAACGCATCAACCTTTTCTACAGAGTACAACATGCGAGGTACGAGCACTCTATTGTTGTAGTGTCTGTTTATAAGAGACTAGATGAAGTGGGAGTGAAGCTGTAGTTAAAGTCTTCCTGAGGATGAGTATTATGGAGTTTGATGAATAATCTGTAGATTAGTATCACAGAGTTGGATGAGTATCACGGAGTCACTGCGTTCAGACCCCCCCGTAGGCACAGGTCTGCCAGATCCCGATAGGCAGATGCATAGGCAGATCAGTGTGCCGACCCTCGCCAATCCATCTGCCCATCCCTGCCAAGGTTGGTCTAGGTATTCTGACTGGATTAGGCACACATAGACTCACATGGGCTGATGTGCCTACTGGGTAAATTCAATAACTGGCATGGTTCGTCCTCATTCTTAATCTAAACACCAGTTTTAATCCATTCTCACACATACACAAAAGGGAAGACCACAGCCATGGGTTTGACAGATTGAAAGAAATGCTTAATTGCCCAATGATTATCTCGGACATCAATGAAAGATACGCTAAGATTACGTGCCAGGAGAGTTGCAGGAGGTAGAAACAGTAATTACCAATACAACTAGGGCGAATTGGCGGCCTAATTGAGACTGCCACTGACCTGGACCCAGGTCGACCAGGGTCGGCCATGATAGGCACACCACCGTCGGCGAGGATCTGCCAAGGTGGGCAGGCTTTGCCTCAGTAGGGATGCTAGACCAAAATCAGCCAATACCTATTAATGTGGACCAACGTCGGCTTGGGTGGGCAATCCATAGGCGGAGATCGGTGAAGGTGGGCACATCTGTGCCTATGGGGGGGTCTGAATGCAGTGAGTCTGATGGAGGCTGTGGGCAGATCATTTTTTTCAAGGGGTATTTCCCAGTCCCACCTCGGTTGAACAACGCACAGGACCTCCACCAGCAGATTGAATTACAGTTGACTGGCTCATAATGCATAGGGTTGGTGGACACCTAAAGCCTATGCATTATGAGCAATATGCATTGCGGTATTCTTCCCACGGTGTGACAATCGTGGCATTTGTCACAATTTGGAATTTGGCCAAGATTTTGGGTTGCAGGGTGCCAGATGTGTGGAAGCTGTTGGCATCAGGAAGGGTTTTATGTGCACCATTATGTCAGCGATGGCGCTTTAGGTCAGCCTGACCATGACGTAGCCCGACATGGCCACAGTCCCAGCACGGGTGTTGAGGGGAAAGATGTCACTGCATCGAATAGCAGGTGACCATCTGCCAAGAACCCATGCAAGTTGAACCAGAACCCGGACCATGGGAATGGTGTGCAGTCGATGCAGCAATAACCCGGTCTAACCGGGTTATTCCGGGTTGCTGTTCTGTGTTGCTTGCAGCAAGAATTCATAGGCAACAAGTGTCCAATACTGATGTAGTGTACTCGGACACACACAACTCTAGTCCACTAGCAGTGTTCCATGTTGGCAGTTGGTTGTGGGTACACTGCTCTATGACCATGCAGACCTCCGCCAGGTAACCGGCCAGAGTCTGCCTTGCTAATCCACATGGAGGCAAGTGTCTCGACATGTGGATGCAAGTTGGTGAAAGCAGTTTCCGACAACAAACCGCTTGGGCCCGAGGGCTGCGGCAACCAGAGATAGATGGAGAGAGTTGAGTATAGGGGCCTGGGGTTTGTCGACGACCACAACTGTGAGAAGACAGGACCCAAGGCGACGAGACAGACAGAAGCAAGACCAGCTTAAGTCACACACAAGTCAAATCAAGGCCAAAGTAAGGCCGGAGAATAGACAAGATAGAATCTACCGTACAGGGAGATTCTACTGCTACTTATATACTGTGAATACAAAGGGGTCCGATCATATAAATATGCATTCTCCACTGATCATCAAAGGGTGGAGTTGTCAGTTGCAAGGGGTGTGGTTGAAATGCGATCGTGGTTGAAATACGATTGGGTTGAAATGTGATCGTGTTTGAAATACGATCGGGGTTGCAATACAATTGTGGGCAAAAGATGATCATGGTTGAAATATGATCGGTAGGAGTTCAAGTGAGGAGCCAGAGCAATCGCGATCGAGTTGGGTGTGCCTAGCGTATAGGGTTCGGTGCTCCTGACACTGAGGAGTCCAGGGACTAGTGGCAGTTTGGACACATAGGAGTAGGCCAGGGGATAGACACCTGTCCATGGAGAGGGGTTGTGAGGACAAGTCGTTTCGAGTCCTAGGGGTTAAGAATAACCCTGGCGATGATATGTAGTTTGATAGGAGGTTGAGGAACGACCAGGCAACAGTGTCGTTCCGAATATCCTCGATCATTGATTGTTTGATCTGAAACCCGGGGGTTCTAATAACCCAGGGATGTGTTTGAGCCGCAATGAGCAGTGCGAATTGCGCGAATGAAAGGGTTCGAGAAAGGCCAAGAAATGCCAAATCATGACACATTACTTGTCCTTTTGAATGCATCATGTTGAAAAAAGTCGGTGAGTGTCAAATGAGCAGTACATATTTGGGCCAAAGAGGTAACCTCAAGGTAACCTTGTGAATAGGGGGTCAATTTTGGACAGAGGTTTGCATTCAAACTGTTGAACTGGCTTGTTTTAAACAAAAAGGCCTCTATTTTTGCTCAAAATGAGAAGGAAAACACTGCCACATTGCTCCTCAAAAACCCCTGTATATTTTTGCATAATTCAAAATGTGGATTGGTAGAGAACATCCTGAACTACAATCTGACAGGTTTGGTTTGTGCTCAAAAAAATCCTAGCTCAAAATTCGAATTTTTTGGGTTTTTTCCCGTATTTGGCCCATAATGATGGCACATCAGTATATTTTGATCTCAGAGTTATTACAGGACGGTCCGTAGGATCCTTCTCCATGATCCTACACTTTGGTTGAACCAAAAATGTCGTCTCAATGTAGCAATTCTTCTGGTTTCTCATCATCGAAACGAGATATGGTCCGAAAACCGATCGGTCATTACTTTTGATGACATAGTGTACACCAGACATTGCACAGGTACGTTATTGTGTCCGATATCCCTGCTTTTTCCGCAGTCCAGGGTCGTATCTTTTTGTACGGTGGGACAGATCATGCAGGGGCTATCAAGCAGATGTTGACGGATTGCAAACGCTGGGATGCGATTCAGAATCCAGACCCAGGTCTAATTCGTACGTGCTGGTTCACTGTGCTAAGCTGTACCGACTTACCTGTGACATCAATCGAAGGTCCTTCTTTTCTTTGCTGTGAATGGGTGCGTTAAAAAGACAACAACTATATCTGCAGACGGGCTGGCGTACCGAGTGCGGAATCTCAAGGCCACTTGTAAGCAGCTGTCCGATTTGTTGAGTGGCCACCATTTCTCACCCGCCGTCCGAAATCGGGTCCAGGAACTCCTCAAAGATATCCAAAGGTCAACATTGGTCTCGAAGGCACAGCTCCGTGCCGATGGCAAATTTCCCAAGTTGTATTTCAATTTTCTTCTTACAGCGCTTTTCATAATTTTACGGAAAACGTAAAATTTTTCTCGCTGTTTGGACATGTTTACATAGCCCCTAAGTAAGTTCTGATCTGGCTTTGTCCGGCGCTTTCGAGGGACTACAGCTCTTTAATTTGAGTAAATATGTATGTATTATGATTTTATTGCCATTCTACAAGATTAGGAGCATATATGAGGGACGGGGGCACAACCGGAGCCGAGATACACAACATTCGGAAGATAATTTGTCTTCTCCGGTGTGCACATCATTGGGACCACATACTTTTATCCACCAGACCACCCTGAATGAGTCTATTAGTGCCCAAGCTCCATTCCCCCTCCCCAGATGCCCTGAGCACCGGACTTTGGCCAAAATATCCACTTGTCAATATTTCGGAGATACGCGGAGTTTCGGCGACGTTTCGGTCCTGTATCTACGAAATATTGATTTTGGAAGATATTCTGCCAATACAGTGCCATTCGGCAGGGTATAATCGTCGCATAAACACCCGATCATAGATATAACCCAGCCAATATCAAGCAAATACCCCTCGTATTGGCGGTCATTGCAAATATTTGGCTGAAAGGCGCTGTATTGGTCGCTTAATATTTGGGCCAAAGTCCGGTGTGAGTGGCTATTTCGAGTGTATGGTGAGCGTATGGTGACCTTGTCATGGTACCCATCGGATCCAGCGGTGTCCATATCTCCCCACAAAACACCTGGTTGTGTCATGGAATTGAGTCATAAGATGTTAGAGTGTGATGTAGGGCCATTTGAATGTGCATAAGTGCAAATGGGGGCCACGAGCATGGTGTTGGATGTAGTCTCTTGTAGACAGACGCTACAACAATATTAGTGCTTGTGCCTCGCATGTTGTAGTCTGTTGATAAGGTTGATCGAATGATCGCTGGCCTGCTTATTACAAATCATAAAAATAAGTTGGATGCTGGTATGCATTCCAGAATGTGTTTTTCACAAATGTGAGGTATGTACCAGCATAAAATGAACAATATCTTTCCTCAACTCGCGGCGGCAGAGTTGAAGAACTAGGGATTCAAACTTTGATGGCTCACAGATGACAAATCCTGACATAATCTGCTTTTTTATTCCACGAGCATGGTAGTGGAAGCATAAAATTTGAGGAGATATTTTGAGGTAGACATGCATTTAAATACCCTTTCTCTCTGGAAGTTTGAAGGTGGGAGTCCTGGAAGTGCTAAACAGGCATGGCAAAATTTCAAACTCCGATGATTTGTAATAAGCAGGCCACCGATACACGTGGCGCGGTTAACTACAGACTATGTTGGATGTGGCGGCAATTTTGGTGGTGTTTACAGTGTATGTCGGGCTAAGGTGTTTTTCACGCCCTTGGATATGTCATCAGAGCCAATGGAGGGGAGTTTTGAGCAAGGATGGGGTGACAATGGGCAGCGGAGAGGGAGAGAAGGCTCGCGACAAGATTTAGACGCCCGATACAAACAAGGTCCAACAGCCTGAGAAAATTTTACGTTTTCCGCAAAATTATGAAAAGCGCTGTAAGCCTGGGGAGGCCACTAGGGCCACTATTCTCGAATTGCGCAAAGTGGTACAGGACGAATCGAAGAATGCAAAGAAGTAGTTTAACACGTTTACCGCGATATGACGAAAGTACGCTGAACGCAAGCGCGATCTCGCCGCGGTGATTCAGGAGAGGCACAAGGCCGGTAAGCATGAGTGTCGATCTGTGTAGCTGGGACCTAACCTCGTCCATGCAGCTACTGCCAAAGGTTTCTGGGAAGGTGTGGGTTCAGCCGAGAAGTGCCAGCAGATATACGACAAAGCCAAAAAGATCGAGCGTAGTCTGGGAACAATCTGCGAAACACTCAACCGTTCCGTAAGATACTGGGAGGGCGTCAATAAGAGTTTCAAAAATGCATCGTCGCCACCACCCGGCCAGCAAGCGAAGGATCCCCCAGACGGTCTGACAACCGGCCCAGCCGTAAGTTGTCGGACTGAAGATCTGAACCACGGTTTGCGTTAATTTGGCGATCAGGATATATTGGCGCAACACCAGGCCGACCAGATCCAGACTGAACTCCACGCAGTCTCCCAGGTGGCGCAGCAATACACCAGCTCCAAAAAGATCCTGACCGAGGGGAACGACCTCGTCCACCGAGCTACCGATCTATCTGTGAATTGTAAAACCGTCGTTCAGACCCACACCTTTGTCCATCTCCAACCTCCGAGTCGAAACGGAAACCAGGATCGCAAAACTGCTGGTGAAACCATAACACCACTCACTGACGGTTTAAAAACTGTTATGAAGGGCTATACGAAGCTTTCCAACAAGTTTACCAAGTACGCAAAACATAGTTCTGGTTTGCCGCACGTATTCCTGTAGAGAAGATGCAAAGTACGCCGTTGTCTTTCCCTTCAATGTCGATGAGCTGATGAATCTGCTTCGTAGTTGAGGATCCCGGCGCTCATGCAACCCTTTCCGCTGAACGACTTCCCCCCTTCGAGTCTGCGTTCAACGCCATCGAGCGACAGCTTTGAGGGGTCAAAGATCATTGGACGAAGGTCGGATTGTTGATGGAGGATGCAGCCAGTGAATTTGGCCGTGCGGAGGTTTATAAGGAGACGGTATGAACCTCTGTTTTATTCACTTGGACTCGTAGAGCTTGCGAGGGGTTCAGAGCTGCCCTCAAACTGAACCACGTACTTGTCGACAATCGAAGCAGGCGCTTGAATGGATTTTTATTGTCCTTGATGTTTCTCCCTCTAGGCCACTCAATATGCACTCATTTTTACCTACGCGCGAAATATCTAATCTCCTTGTGTTCTGTCCCACCGTGCAATGCAGCATCATATGCCGCATCCACTTGATATCTGTTTACCCTGTAAAATGTTGTTTTGTATTATAATTTCTCGTTATATGCCAGATTAATGGCTGCCCCGGACAAGTAGATATTGAAGGCAAGTATGCTGTATGCCGATTTTCGAAACTCTGGTTCACTGTGTCTGTGTGGCCGTGATTGGCCATGTCTCGCGACGCGTTTCGTCACGTGTGGCGCCAAGCATCTCTCCCGGCGCTGCGTTGGCGCTGCGCGCCTCCTATTCAAGCGCGGGTCCTCTACACCAACGACCACGACGGGCAAAGACATCAGCACCACTCGTGCTGGCGTGAGCGACACTAGGTGTACATGCGTTGGACATTTTGGATTCTGGGGGAGGATTCAGGCGTCCCGGCGAGGGGAGACTACTAGTAGTCCGTTATCGAGGACACACGGGGCTGTGAGACAGACGACGGCGCGCGCTCATCGTCCTTCAGGTCTCGCTCCTCTTGTACATCGTCGACGGTCGTCTTCCTCGGGTCCTCCGCAACCAGCATGTCGGCCTTCTGTTTTCGCGATTGCGCTGGGCCCCCTACGCCGCCTCCGCATCTCACACTCCCGCAATCTCTTGCGTGCCATCCGCCCCGTACGCGTCCACGCAGCTCGTCCTCGCGATACTCCCTCCACCGGAACGTCCTCCTTCCTGTTCTACCCCTGCGCCTCTTGCTCCGCGCCCTGCCGTTCTGCATCCCCTCTTTCTAAATAAGGGACGTTATGGTCGTCACCCGGCAGTGTCATACACCGTACGCGCGCTGCTCTCTCGAGCGTATTGTCTTCATTTGCGACATCCCTGGGATGTGTATGCCGGGCAGCGGGCGCCATATCCCGGCTCGGATACCCCGCCTCGTGCACGCGCGCTGCTCAGCGACGCGCTCCCTCCGACTCTTTCTTGCAGAGGCCGACGTGCGCCTCGCGTCCTCGCCCCCGCCGCGCTCTCTTTTGTACCCAGGCCCATGGGCGGTACATGTACACGCGACAGATACCCCACCAAGCTCGCCGCTGCTCCTTCTGTCTCGCCGCGGCTCCGCCTCCTGGCCTTCCCCCTCGTCTTCTCTGCGCGTTGCCTCGCTTGCCCGACATCTGCGTGCGCTGGAGGCGAAGGGTGGCAATGGATTGAACGTGCAGCTTCTGAATGCACGATTCATTCCCCGCCCCGCGCCGCGCGCTGCTTCTCCCGTGGTCGCGGGCACGGTCCGCATCCTCACATCGTCCTCGTTGTCCTCGCCCCCGCGGCCTCCCTTTCGTACCCGAGGTCCGCATGAGCGGGAGACGAAGGGGAGACGGGATGGAGCAATGTCTCGCCTACGCGCGTACGCGTCACCTCAGCTCTGATGACGCAGGACGACGGTTCCTCGCCTCCTCTCCGCGTTCCTTTCTTGCTCGAGGTCCGCATGCACAGGAGACGACAAGTGCTGTGCGGCGTCTATCCGTGCCCAAATTCCCCGTTCAGCGTCCGCCGCTGCCCCTCATTGTCGCGCGCGCCCTCCCGCGTTTCCGGGCACGTCCTCGTCCCCCGCCCGCCGCCCGCCGTAACAGCCGGTTCCAACGACGGAAGGCGGAGGTGGGAGAGTGCAGGAATGCCGAGCACAATATCCTGGCGCTACGATATACTCGTGACATGCGCTGCGCTGCGCTGCACGTGCGTTTCCTCGGCGGCTCCAGAACGCTACATTCTCATGGCAGCGCACCCCTTCCTGGGATAGAGGCCGCAATTGACGAGCGCGCGGGATCGGGATACGATTTTTGATCTAAAATCCTCGGTGTGTCGCCTATTCCCTCTCAAGTACTGTGACTGACGATCCATCCTAGATTCAACGCGGGGTTCTTCCCATTGGGTTGATGGTCGGTGACGCATATCGTCCAGGACGAAGGGTGAGCGGAGGGGTGCGTCTTATCCTTTTCTTGACTACGGGTGTTGATACTGACGCTGTACATTCAGGATCTTTTTCTGGCCTATATTCAATTCATGGAATCGGGCTTTCGTACGCTATACGCTGTGCCTTCAAAGCCCAGTACCCAAATGCGCCATAAATGAGAGGAACTCTGCATCAGCGCCATCACAACGGCCATGCCAAACGATCCGGCGCATCAAAACGATCTTGCCCGACACAGTTAATTTCTTTTTGACTTCGTTTTGGAGACACGTGTGAGAAGCAAAGGCACCGTTAATAACCAACTGTCGACTGGGTCTGCGCGGTACTAAGAGGGTGGTGCGAACGGAAAGGTATTAAAGTGGGGAGAGTACTGAGTACAGGTAAATCTACTGGGTGCGATGGGAGGAGGGTGAATGGAGAGGAACAAAGGTACGCGAATACGGGGAATTATGAACGGGCGGGAACGAGGGAAAGGTGTAATGTGTATGGAAAGGGTTTGTAGCACCGTTATGTGGCAAGCGAAGCTAGACCCTGCTGCAATAATCACTTTTGTCCGTGCTTCCATTGGTGCACTTGTCCTTGGCGCAGGTCTCCCCAGCGCGCGCGAGGTATCCGGGGTAGTACGTCCCGTTGTTGCACAGGAACAGCGTGTCCTTGAGTCTGGTCGGGTCGACTTGGTCCTTGGAGCCGACCTGCGTCATGATGTCGGTGTAATTCTCTACAGAGCTTCGTTTGAGTATATGATGTATGTGTGCGTGCACCACGCGGACGTACTATCGCTCTGCAGCGTGAGCAGCACGCTCCCGCAATACCAGATGTTTGGTTTGCATTGAATGGCATGGGCGAGCCCCGCCGACAAGAGCAGGGCGGAAAGTGCGACGATGGTTTTCATGGGTAGTCTGTACTTCGGATGGATCTGGGGGCTTGTTTCGCTGCTACGTTGTCGATGGCATTTGTATAGGCCCGTGGATGGTGCGCCGAATCGGGTCCGGTATCACGGGCAGGCAACAGATTCGTATGCGATTCGGGTCCTAAATTTGAGCCGACGAGGTAGGTCCGCCGCTTGCACTGGTAGTGGTTTCATCGAAGATCGACCTCTTCCTCTGCGATACGGTACCGAACCCTTAAAGAACGGGAACTAAGGCCTCGAGAATCACGAACGAATGCCGGTGTCGAATATCGCGCGCCGAACCAAAGAGGTGAGAGGAATCATATCTACCCAGGGGCGGCATTCTCTCCTCGACCCCAGTTTGGAGTTGGTGGTTGTTTACCTTGACTTCTGGACGCGGCAGGCTAACGTGTAGACTTGGTTTGTGCCCACACTGATCTGGACTCCATCATAGCTGACAGCTTTTCTCTTTGTCTTACCAGGCAGCCTTGCCCCTCCCGACCCGTCATCCTCGACTCGAGCCTCACATGTCCCCACACCCGCGACTTCGCGCCCTGAGGATCTTTTAAGCGAAGCCATGTGGAGCAGGCATGGCCCCTCCACCGAGCCTTCCTAGTATTATTCCGCACTTGATTTTACTTGAATAGTTCTCCGAGGGCCAATGGGGCGGACTGATTCTGGTCAGAAACTCCCACAATCCATGGGAAATGATGAGAGATCGTGACTTACGAGTGTTTCTGGTGAATAGGTGAGCAGACTCTGCGCTCAAAAAATCATCAATGAAAAGGGGACAAAAAAAGTTCTCTATGGCCCGTGGGGGCTATGTGACGGAACTTACCTTTCTGCGGTGTCGTCTCAATACCTCAAGTTGCCATCAATCGAGTAAGTAATTACCCCATTAGGAGGTTAATGGTTCAAGGCAGTTGGAACACTGGTTCAACACTACCTTGGGAAGATTATGGATCGTTGAATAGTACGAGGAAGTCTTCTAGAATTTATCGTTACTGTATAATGGAAGCTTCCTCCCATGTGAATAGAGTATAATAATCTTTGACCCCTACTTTCGTCTTGAACACCTTTGTGTGGACTCTAAGGGCCATCATCGGCGATCTTGAGGTGAAGCTAAACGCTCGCACTAAATTTAGTAAAAAAATCTCAAAACCTCGAAGACTTGCTCTCGAGGTCGTGTCCGACAAAGGTTCGCTCTCGCCGGATGGTTGTTTACGATGGACTCGGATTAACGTAAGTTGTTTGAGGGAATTTCTGAACATACGTCTATTCACTGCATTCAAGGAGGTCCTAAACTGAGACCTACACGGACCTACACTCAGTTTGTAAAGATGTGTGTAGGTTCTGGCAAGATGAGTTTAGGCGGCTACACAGGGACCTGGACACACCTGGACAGGTCTAGACTCAGATACACAGAGCCTGCATAGCCGCCTACGCTTGCCTTGACAAACTGAGTCTAGGAGCTCCTTGAATGCAGTGATTGTGATTGGGCACTACCAGAATACTTAACGCGTAGTTCAAGGTATTCTCTATGTACTTGCATAGCAACTACAGGTTTCGCTAACAGTAAGTCATTTCATCTCCGTGCTTTAAAAACCGCATTGACCTCAGGTGATTGTGCGCCATTTAATTTATACTCGCAGACATCGAGATGCTAGCTTTTCCTAAAGATGGTGATCAAATGCGATACCAGAATGAGAATGTTTTGTGCTGAAAAGAGTAACCACATAGTATATAGGAGAACGAAACATCCGAGGAACTGCTTTATCGTAGCTCACTGAATACACCTAGCCTCCGATCCTCCCCAATACAAAAGCTGTCGCTTGAGAGCCGTACTCCTGAACATAACCGAGGTGCACAGGGAGGCTAAGTCCGCTGGCACAAAACTCGTCCCCAGTATCGCAGAAGGAGGCGATTTTAGCTGAAAATTGTTCGAGGCCGTGATTCGAGCGAGGGAAGATGCCGTTCCTGTTGTTTGCGGTGCCTACAAGAATTTTCAGCAAAAGAAACCTCACCGAGTAAGCCGTACCTTTCTGGAAGGATTCTCCTGCTACATGTGCCGGGTCACCAATCAAAATAACAGCAGCGACTAGGAGAGGATATTTAGCATCGTGGTGAATGAAATATGGGGAATCACCCTCACCTTGGCTGACACCAGCGCCGTCCGCAACCATGGTGTCCCCCGCCACCTGTGCTCCTTGAGAGTACCCCATCAGAACGATTTTCGTGTTGGGACACGACCTGGCCTGCGCCGCTAATTTATTGCGCATATCCGTCACCCCACGACTCTCCGAACTGTCATAGTTCGTAAGTGTCGCAGGGTAAGTCACCGATTCACGAGAGACAGTTTTTGAGAGCTGCCTTGGACGACGGCGGAGACGACGGAACCGATTATGCCTTCGCCTGGAGCTTCGGTGGATGCACGGGCTGTGATAATATGGATGGCGCTGCAGCCACTGCTGGGGCCGGCGACCAGAATTGAGGGAGGAGCTGCCACAGCAGACAGGGAAAGAGCGAGGAGAAAAAACGTTTTTGAGAAGACCATGCTGAGAGCTTGGAGGAGAACAAAGCTAGGGCCAACGACCTGAAGAACGAGGCTTCATTTCATTGCTTTTGTAGGATTGCTGGAATCATCGTCGGTTAATGGAGTTGGCTTTTGCCGGTCTATGGAATCAGGTTAGAATCGACTCTTTTGCAACCGTTCAACCAAGTACGGTTGAACTAGCGCGGCAAAGATCACAAGACAGGAGACCCACGCGAAAAGGTGTCCCCGGATGCGAATGAGCTGGCATACCTACATGCGCGAAGTCTTATCTTAGGCCTATGCAGACCAATCATCTATTCCGTAGTTCAGTAACCATATGAAGTTTGATTAAACAATCAGCGTCTCGACGGGGGAACAGGTTTAATCATTGATTGATTAATCACCTGTGGGGGCACAGTAAGGGACCAGCAGGGCAATGGGTGATTAGGTGCAGAGGTTCTGTTTAATCCAGACTTGTCCATTGTGTCTGATTATGTTCTGTTTAATCTGAAGACTGTTCATGTTCTGTTTAAACCGTGATTATGTTCTGTTTAATCTGAAGACTGTTCACGTTCTGTTTAAACCGAACAAAAACAGTGTTCATACCTTTTTGGAGGGAAAAAATGCCAGCTGGGGGACTTGAACCAGTGACCTCCACCAAACCAAGAAAATACGAGGCATAACAGCATAACCCCTAAACAATGCAACCAATACACAGCAGCCACTGCCCAGGAATACACTAGGCACTAATTAACATTTTTGACTCAGAGTTTTTGCAACCAACTTAGAATCCAGACAAGGACTTTCTCACTCTCCACCTGACTTCTTTGCTCACTAATGACACTGGTATGTCCAAATAAGTCCTGGGAACGATCATTACTGCATTTTCAAATGTGCTGACTTTCCAGTATTATCTGAGACTGCTTACTGGGCCACCTCACTATTTCTGTCCTCTGGTCTCCAAGGAATAAGATAGATAAATTTATATGGGCTCTGAAACAAAGGTATTGGACATACCAGTGTCATTAGTGAGCAAAGAAGTCAGGTGGAGAGTGAGAAAGTCCTTGTCTGGATGCCTCGTATTTTCTTGGTTTGGTGGAGGTCACTGGTTCAAGTCCCCCAGCTGGCATTTTTTCCCTCCAAAAAGGTATGAACACTGTTTTTGTTCGGTTTAAACAGAACGTGAACAGTCTTCAGATTAAACAGAACATAATCACGGTTTAAACAGAACATGAACAGTCTTCAGATTAAACAGAACATAATCAGACACAATGGACAAGTCTGGATTAAACAGAACCTCTGCACCTAATCACCCATTGCCCTGCTGGTCCCTTACTGTGCCCCCACAGGTGATTAATCAATCAATGATTAAACCTGTTCCCCCGTCGAGACGCTGATTGTTTAATCAAACTTCATATAGATTCCTGTTGTGCGATGCTGTCTTGTGCAGCTTTTTCTGTCTTTCCCTCTTCTGGTGTGCGAAACCTTGGCTTGGCACCGACTGCGCAGAACGAACCAACATCAATTTCGATGTGTGCTTCGAAACAAAACTTTTTTGAAACGGCTCGGAACTCCAGAGTCCAGACTATGTACTTACTTGCCAACCACCTTGGCATCGGTTTCGCAGCACAGGTAGTGGCCTGTGCTGCAATATTTCTTTTTGTTTGCTTCACATTTTGCCTGTGCACAATGTACATAAATTGAAGTAGTTCAACCTTAAATAACATTAACAGGCAAAGATGCAGCCTGCATCCTCGATGTTTTAGGACGCATCTCCAAAAGACAAGAGAGATTGAAGGATACATAAATTTTGTGAGAGCCTGAGTACTGATCCAATAATTATTCCACTCAAGGCATTTCCGGCGGCTCTGAGCGACCCTAACACCGACCCGCTTTGCCCTCACAAGCCCTCTAAGTTCGTATATGTTACTTGGGCGAAAGTAACTTATGCCATCTGATGGCATCATTAACTTGTACTTTTACGTGCGAAATTAACTTACTCAGCCATAAGTAAAGTAAAGTAAGTTTTGGCAGGCTAAGTTAGTTTTTCCAAGTAACTTAGTTAAGCATCGATATATCGACTCCTCTTCACAGGCATCTTCCACCACAGGTGTGCTGAATGAGGCGATGAAACGAGTCAGGACGAGTGAGACTGAGGAAAGCACTGGGATCGGATGAGGGGAAGAAAACAACAATTGAAGACGGATTTATAAAGCGCAGGATCACGGAGAGGTCAAAAAGTTTGTCGACTGCGTATTGAGGCTATGCGATCATGAGACCTGGCTGTTTTGCTCGATAACCCCAGAATGGCTTAGATTCAACAGCTTTACTGTTAAGGCGCGGCTAGTTGAAGATAGTTAATTTCGGGCAAAATGAATGCGACAGGGATCTCCAAAAGCTGTGGGCATTGCGGCGCAGCTTCCGTGGGTTTTTGAGCGCTGAAGTTCAGAGCAGGGACGAAGAGGGACACGTGGAATTAGCTCGTATGGGGATGAGACCAAAGAGATGCAAAGAATCGCGAGGGTAATCGTTAAAGAATGAGCACGACAACTTTAGTAGCATAGGCGTTCGTGAACACCTATTGAATGCCTATTGATGGCCCAAATACCTATTGCCGATGCTTAACGCCCATTACCGGTAGCGAATGACTATTCTCTTAAACCAATGCCTATTGCACAATCTCTGCCTTACCAAGCGTATCTTGACATCTCCAGGGGTCCTTTCTCGCGTAGCTTGCCGTCTATTTAGGTGAAGAGAACTTTTTGCAGGGGATTGTATGAATGTACGTTATGCCCAATTCTTTCCATTGTAAAACAATTTTGGCCTCCAAATCTAAGTACTTGATATATAAGGGACCACCGCCCTCGGTAAAGCGCGCATTGAACGCGTCCAACGTGCATCAAACTCGCCGAATTCGCGTCGGCCTATGCAGCAGGTATGAGACCCGCAGAATTCTGGGCGCGGAGTGCGAGAGTGTGATTTGCCCCTTGACTATGTGAGGGGCACAGTCGGGGTGCGCGCATCGCTGGGCCATGGGGCGCTACACGCGCGTAGGTTCTTCAAGGCATGCAGCGGCAGGGAGACGGCATCGTGCGCACCTTTTATTATGCACTTTCTTCCTCGTTTTCGGTTCCCAACGGTTGAGCCGCTGGAAGCCGTAGAATGACACGGTATTGGGCGCGATGGCGCAGGCACTTTGGTTGGGTTGCTGCTGGTAACGACGGGATGGTAGATGGTGGTGGGAGGAGGAAAGAGGCCGTTGATCGCATCGGCCCATCTACTGTGCCGAATGGAAACGTTAGCCGAGTGTTAGCCGAGTGGAATACTGTAGTATTTCGTTCAAATCGACAGTCACGCGTCACGCACCCCCCTGTCGATAGCGAAATTTGGCAGGGGTCACGCATCACGCCGGCGATTGTCGAACCTCCCTAGCGTCACACAGTGCTCAAAATTGGCTGTAGGGCGCGAAAAAGCCCAAATTTTCGTTCCGATGTCGAAAATTTCGCTGGTGTCACACCAAATTTTGGTGGTTGTCGAAATGTCGAAATGGTTTTTTGGGTCACGCGTCACACCCAGTGTCGATTTGAACGAAATACTACAGTAGTCGCTCATTGTGAAAGTAGGTGTTCGGTCTCCTGATAGGCATTCAAGCCCGAGTAGGCATTCAGCGAACGCCTATGGTACTAAAGTTGTATGTACTCGTAAAGAATGGTTAGTGTAGCGCTCTGTCCCGTGTGCAAAGTTTACGCAGTGCGTAGCTGTCGCAATGGGGATAGCTGCACATGGAAATGGGAAAGCACGGAGGATTTTGAGCCACTCCGGAAAATTCGCTGATTCGGGGGCTCTGATAACGTTCCTGATACCTTAAGTATCAGGAATGGAATAGGTGCTCCCTAAACCGTTTCCGAAACCTTTTGTTTCGGGAACAGTTTTGGGCAGCCAGAAACAATAAGTTTTGGCTCTCCAGAAACCGTTCCCGATACTTTTGTTTTCGGGAACGGTTTCGGGGATCCCAAAACAATAAGTTTCGGCAACCGTTTTGGGAATGCCGGAACGGTTACCGAAACCGAACTGCGGCTCAGCTGCAGCTGACTAAGACTTCCACTGCAGCCAAGCCGCATTTCAAAAATTTGTGGAAACATAGTTTGTACAGCAAGAATCTCGACTGTTATCGCATGCTTGTCTTGTGTGCCAATTGAATAAAGCGGATGTGGTGCAGATAAGTACCTCTTTTGAGAACTGACACAGTAATTTTGAAATGCGGCTTGGCTGCAGCGGAAGTTTTAGTCAGCTGTAGCTGAGCCGCAGTTCGGTTTCGGTGCTCCCGTAACCATGGGTTTCGGCAACCGTTCCGGCATTCCCAAAACGGTTGCCGAAACTTATTGTTTTGGGATCCCCGAAACCGTTCCCGAAAACAAAAGTATCGGGAACGGTTTCTGGAGAGCCAAAACTTATTGTTTCTGGCTGCTCAAAACTGTTCCTAAAACCAATGGTTTCAGGAACAGTTTTTGTGAAGCCAATACCGTTCCCGAAACAAAAGGTTTCGGAAACGGTTAGGGAGCACCTATTCCATTCCCGATACTTAAGGTATCAGGAACATTATCAGAGCCCAAGCCCCCAAATCAGCGAATTTTCTGGAGTGAGCACAGATGCGGCTGGCGAGCACAGTAAGACGAAAGGACATAGGATAAATGGAGAAAGGCACAAACAGTTGCAAAGAATCGCGAAGCATTTCGTTAAAGAACGGTTAATCACCGCCAAGAGTGTCACCGTTCGGCATCTGCTCAGTGTCAAAGAACGGCTTATGGTTTATGTCTGTTGTTACAGCGACGAATTCAAGTTTTTCAAGTTGAGAAAAGATAAAAAAAAGAGGGAGAAAGAGAGGGAATTTGTTACACTTACCTGCACCCAAATCCGAGGTTTTTTTTAGCAGTCCGGCAGCTCCAGTGGGCAGAGAAAGAAAGGAGGATAAGAAATCAAGTTGATTGATTGAAGTTTATTCCTTCCGGGCATAAAGCCGAATCGAGTTAAACGGCCAGCAAATCATATTCAAGATATTGAGGTCCGACCAAAACCGATGATCCGAAAGGTCCGATCTTGTGCCATTTTGGGTCGCATTTTGATAGTGTTTTTTCTTTCCCCTCTATCTTGCTCAATTCTGGTTCATTTGTTTCGAAATAACATGCAATAGATTCGCAGTCGTTCAGTGCAGTGTATAGCCCATTCAATACATTTTTATTGGGCGTAGCCTGATCGCTATTCCAAATTAGCTAATCTCACCCATCCTCTTGCTGTAGGGGTTTCGAGTGCTTGGGGACCTCTATGAGTTCAATACAGTAGTACTATACACGTATAATACTGCACTAAATAATTTGATTTGGGGAAAATCACCTGGAAACCTTGAAACGAGAGCAAAAACTGCAGATCAATCAGGAAAAGTGTATAAAACTGTTCGCCCTATGACAAAGAGACGCACAGGCAGGGAGGGCCAGTATATTGTCCAGGCATCTTCAAAACTCATAAAGATGCACTGTATGGCTTTATAGGCCACACTGCGAGATGGTGTCTTGGAATGCGGCCTACAAATCTGCATCAGCCCGGAATCACACACTTTTCATACTTTTTTGTTAACACACCCTCTTTTTAATGAGGTCCACATGTTTTCCCTTCCTTTTTATTCTTTTCTTCCCCTTGTCTCATTTTCTGGATACCACTAAGAGCAGCAAGCAGACTCGGACTGTTTGATGTATCTGTTTTTGGAGCGCGTCCGACGCAATTTTGACGCGTTTTCGACGCGTTTCCTGTTCATTAAGAGGTGGATTACCTTACTCATCCTAACAACACTTTCCCGGGGTATCTCAGTGCCACAACTCCGGTAGTTATGCACCATATAAGATTTGGACTGAAAAAGTGAAATACCAAAGCTCCTAGAAATGCGCCGCAGAAAAGGCTCCATAAAATTGGTTACAATGTATGCAAGCATGTTTCCCAAAGGTTCAGGCTTTCTAACGAGATTTGAAGTTTCCAGGTCAGTTTCAAGGTACTGATGGCCCCATACACTAGATGACCTGAAGTTTTCTATTTTCCTCTGACAATCAGTAATTACGTATGAATCAACATAGGAAAATGCGCCATCTCCGGCCTCAATCTGTGCAGAATTGAGCGAGATATGAGCCATTCTTTCCAAAAGATCAAAAAGTGCCGAAACTGAAAAAAAAAAATGATGCGCGCATTCGGTACTACAATTAGCTGTCAGGTGAGACCCATTATTTGATTTATTTCTTCTTTTGCAGAGGTTTTACTTATGCTCTCATACTTCCTACCTGCGCGATGCAATAGAATATTTACTGACCTGCAACTGACCCGCTAAAATTTACTTCTGTCAAACGTCGGCCTCACGGCGTGTCGCAACTGCGATCATGATTCGGGATGGCGGCCCGCGTTTAAGTCTCGTTTAACCCAATCGGGTTAAACTTGACAACAAACATGCTCCATGAGCCCAAAGACAAAGAACATACATATGTCACAAGATATGCCGTACTCGACTGCCAAAGGCTTGGTTACAGCCCTCGAACAGCCCTGCGCTGCAGATTCAAATCTCGCCTCATCGGTCCCTCAACTAGCGCGTCCAGCCCAGCCAGTCACTTTTCCGTCGCCTCCAGCAATTTGCTATGAACCAGGATAATCAATCTGTATTGGATAGTGAACCTCCGAGGCAGGCTACCCTCGCTACGCAAAGGTGAGGACTACCAATGGGCTACGAGGGATTGACTGATTCAAATATGAATGTTTCTTTTTCAGTACTTCCCACATGTTTCAGAATTCGACCGACTTCGGTATTGAAGGATCCCAATTCGTGAATGTCCAGGGCGATATGAATATACACCCGATGATCCCACTCGTGGCTCCAGGAAAGGTGACTGGAACGGTGCGTGCTGCTGTGTCAAATCTCCTCGTCCCTGATCGACATCCGTAGCTGGTCCCAAATACTCCATCATTCCAGACCACAGTTTTCTCGGAAAGCGGAAATTATTCCACTCAGTTGCTATATCGGAGCCGTGGATTCCCGTTGTACGTCCCGGGACCACAGATTAATCTTCCCGAAAATTATAGAAGGAAGGGAGTTGCCATAGGTGACGTCGGCACAGTCACCTCGGACGGAGATTTCGACTTCTTTTTCAACATCTACCTTCCTGCAGACGACCCCATCAATGCGAAGGTTCCAGAGGGTTTCGTTCCATTATCGCCATATGACCCAATAGACGTCGGCCACTATGACTTTGATCCCGGGAATTATGTCGCGAGCCGTTCTATTCAAGAGATAAACGGTGATTTTTCCGAGTGAGTTCTACACATCAGCGCGGAAATAATCATGTTCATCCTTCTATGGAAGTGCCACTCCTGGCGGGCAATTTGTTTTCAACTGCAAGGGACCGAATGGAGCTGTTTTGGCCCTACCCCATGGCGCACACCAGGAGAAGCTCAGAGATCTCGCAACCATGCGACGATATGCTTACAAACGTGCCGAAAGCTGGTATAGATACGTCAATGAAACAAGAGGACGCGAACTGGTAAACGGCAGCCTATACCTTGTTACTGGGTGGGAAAAAGCTGAATCGTGGGGTATGGCCTCGTTCCACGACGTTTCGCTCCCAAACGAGTTCCAGCTCTCGTTTAGACCGACAACAGATGCAGAGGCCGGCTCCAAATATCGCTGGCAAGGGACCCATTTCCACCACAAGCATGCTGATTTGCCACCAGTTGATGGAACTCCTCTCAACCAGACTACCTTCATTCACGCATTCGCGATTTCTCTCGGTGAAGGAATCTTGGGAAACCTTCTTGGGGATGTCGAAATTTCCCAGCTGGCGGACTCGCCACCCACTGCGGGCCAGTCGGGTCGTGGCTTTGTGCCATTTGGATCTCAGAGCTCCTCCTTCTCGTGGTCTTTCAGCATTTTTGGAGGTGGCGACCAGAGCGGAGGCAGACAATGCACTGAGAATGGCATAATATCGGATGCCGCTCCCATTCCCAAGGTACGCCTCTGCAAAACCAAGGGTACCCTATAAACCTCTGTCCAGGTCTTCCACCCATCTCAAATGATCCACGAGCGCATTCTCCGCGAGGTACCGATCGTTCATACGCTCGTCCTCTTATACTAAACCGAGACTAGGTTCCTCAAGCAAGAGTTGTGATAACTCACGACGATGACTGGCGCGATGTTTTCAGGGAGGTATGTTGTATTCGGCTTGTATTTCTTTTTAAAAAAAACTCGAATAAGGATGGCCTGCGAATGACTGGACGAACATCCTCAGAATTGCAACAAGCAATCTTTGATTGCTTTGAAATAGTGGAAGAGGATGGTGAGTCCTCGATAACGTTGATACCCTATGCATCTGACTCCTTGTTCTTAGGTGGTATATTTTTGCGCGCCAAATCCGAACCTACTCCCTTGGAGAATGAAGCAAATTCATATTCGCCAGAGATAGATCTGCGCGACAAGCCATCATCCACGCACGAAGATATCCACTCCGACCAACGTCTCCTCCTCCACCTGAGGGGAGACAATCAGGCGGCTTTTCAGCCACCGGCCTATTCGACTCGGGGACTTGAGGATGGTCGAGACGGACCGCGCCCGCATCCCGGTAGCCCTTTCGGTAGGTCAAGAGATCAGGATATTTGCTACAAGGTTTGTCTCTCGACCGCCCTGATCTGCAACGTCACTCAAAGCCCGTACAGTGCGGTGTATCTGGCCACTGGTCTTTAGGTTTGTGATCGAGTCAGTGGATGTTGTGTGCCGAGTTTAATTCTAGTTATAGATTGCCCTAACAAGAAAGCAAATTCATATTCGCCAGAGATAGATCTGCGCGACAAGCCATCATCCACGCACGCAGATATCCACTCCGACCAACGTCTCCTCTTCCACCTGAAGGGAGACAATCAGGCGGCTTTTCAGCCACCGGCCTATTCGACTCGGGGACTTGAGGATGGTCGAGACGGACCGCGCCCGCATCCCGGTAGCCCTTTCGGTAGGTCAAGAGATCGGGATATTTGCTACAAAGTTTGTCTCTCGACCGCCCTGATCTGCAACGTCACTCAAAGCCCGTACAGTGCGGTCTATCTGGCCACTGGACTCCAGGTTTGTGATCGAGTCGGTGGATGTTGTGTGCCGAGTTTAATTCTAGTTATAGAATGCCCTAACAGCCCAGGCTCGGCGAACAGGAGAGGTCTGGATATTTGCTACAAGGTTTGTCTCTCGACCGCCCTGATCTGCAACGTCACTCAAAGCCCGTACAGTGCGGTCTATCTGGCCACTGGGTTGCAGGTTTGTGATCGAGTCGGTGGATGTTGTGTGCCGAGTTTAATTCTAGTTATAGATTGCCCTAACAGCCCAGGCTCGGCGAACAGGAGAGGTCTGGATATTTGCTACAAGGTTTGTCTCTCGACCGCCCTGATCTGCAACGTCACTCAAAGCCCGTACAGTGCGGTCTATCTGGCCACTGGGTTGCAGGTTTGTGATCGAGTCGGTGGATGTTGTGTGCCGAGTTTAATTCTAGTTATAGATTGCCCTAACAGCCCAGGCTCGGCGAACAGGAGAGGTCTGGATATTTGCTACAAGGTTTGTCTCTCGACCGCCCTGATCTGCAACGTCACTCAAACCCGTACAGTGCGGTGTATCTGGCCACCGGGCTTCAGGTTTGTGATCGAGTCGGTGGATGTTGTGTGCCGAGTTCAATTCTATCATAGCTTGCCGCGCATAGCTGGTGTTACAAATGCAACGAGGAGGGCCACCTCAGCGCAGGTCAGTGAACAGATATTCGACATATAACAATCTAAAAGATAGACTGCCCGACCACCGGCGGTACTCGATCTGAAGGATTGGTAAATAAATCGATTTGAACTCGGGCGGCCAATTGTGATGCCCTCGCCTCGAGTCGAAGAAAACAGGCCCGAGTGGTCTACGGCACAGCAATTTCACGGTGGTAAACTTCCGATAACTGGCTTGCCTGCGGTGACTAGCAGAATTAGGACAACGCTATATCACATCAGCCCTGCAGCCAGATTGTCGACGTAAGGCCATCAAACGGACTGGTAAGACTGTGAGATGTAACACATTAATATTGTGTATTGCCGGTCCATGTGGGACTGCCAATTCGCGGAGTTTAACTTCCACCAAGGCGTCTGCCGAGACCGCTGGCAGTCACAACGATTAGCCTGCACTGCCGTCGCTTCTCCGCGAGTTGAATGGGAACTTGAAAACACATCTCAGTGCTCGTGAGAGCTACAGAAGTCTGGACCGGACGGCACGGGCACCAAATTCTTGACGTCGTTCTGCACCCATGGCATCTCTTCCTGAAGGTTCCTGGTCTCGAGCTCCAACTCCTTCATTGTCTCGTCGTCCTTTGCCCGAGCTGCCTCTATATTATATCGATTTCTCAAAATTATAGAGCGCCTGATATTCTGACTGCAGACTTTTCATTTCTTGTTGCAATTTCGCCATTTGCTGTTTTAAGCATCGAAAGCTCGCATTTTAACTCTTTGTTCACTGCGGTTTACCACATGTCCTTCGGGCTGGATGTGGAGCAGTCTGGTCCCCGACCCAGGATTCCTCTCGGCCGCGGCGAATTGAGCTCGCACCAGATGAGCCACCCAAGTATAATTTATCCTCCTTCTCTTCCTCCACAACCACACGTGTTTATGCTGCCTTCATGCACTGGTACGCATCAGAAGAAAAAATTCAGCCTGATGAGCTTTTTGCTGGCTGTTGCGCCTAGTCGAACTGGCAAAATTTGATGTGATGAGGCTAAACCTTGTCACAATTGCGGTGAACGCGCCACGGAATGCAATTACACCCAGGTATACAGGCGTCGCGTTACCGGCAGGAGCAAGAAGCCTGGCGCACGTCAACGGGTGGCGCGAAAAACAAATGAAAGCATTGTGAGTTGTTTCAGGAGTGCAATCACTTTGTTGGGTGCGCAGGACTACTGTACTATTAAAATCAATTCGTCAAGGGGTGTGATGTGTGTCCGAAAGTTCCAATTCGTCAAGGGAGCTTGAGATGCGTGTGTAAGTCTGGCACTGGTCTATCAATAGCTGGATCTATGGAAAGGAACTAACAGACATGAGCTTCACACCAATGGCGAAAAATCCGGTGCATAGTAAACCCCGCACCCCCGCACCAGACTAGGGCCCAGCGGGCAGAGTTAACCGAATTGAATGTCGAGTGATGGCAAATCTGACTAGAAAGAATATGAGCCCTAGGCGCGGTGTATGCGAGAGGCACTAAACCAGAAACGTTTCTGTCAGCGATTGCAGAGGTAATCCAATTATTTGCCATACTCATAGGGATAATGGCAGTGGCATCGGAATCTACAAGACAAGCATGGTTATGAGCACGACCATAGTACCATCTGAAAGGGACGAGTTATATGCTGGCGGACTCGGTGCTTCCAGGACATGAAGGGGAGGACGAGGATAAAAGGTGTCTCATGGATGCCTCAGCCCAAGCCAATGCTGTCGAGATTTTCTTTTCTTCTTTTTCTGCAAACTTGACGAAGATGAACAGGAAAAGATTCGAAACAGACACGGGGATCTTGAGGATGGGGAACTTGAGGGTCACCAGGTAGATGACTCAAGCAGTAAGCAAAAAAAGATTGCAGCCAAGAGTCTTGCGCATTGAAGGCTTGCAGGCCATGATGGCGTTGATGTTGTGTTGAAATAAGCACAAGCAGTCTTGACCAGAAAAAAGAATGAGGTTGGTGGATTCTTCCGACAGTGAAGAGCGGTGGGGAAAGGATGGTGGGGGCACGAAATAAAGGTCGACGTGGCAGCAATCAAGTTTGGCTCGGTTGCCCGGAAGCTCCAACGGATCGCCTGCAGGTCTGTTGGAGGGGATGGGGTTGGAGAGGCACAATGTCCTAACTCCTTCTTATGTATGGCGCTATCAAGACAAACACTCCTCAAAAAAAAAGAGAAGAGTTTGGCTCGGTTGTGAGACTAGCGGATCGGCGATCTCTGATTTTCACTTGACGATAAAAGAAAAGAAAAAGAGGAATTCAAGACATGAGGGTTCATTGATGGTGAGGTGCCCGTAGCTACTAGGATATGTAGAAGAATTTCTGCTTGATTATTGTACTCCCTATACTGTTGCCAATATGTCTTGTACCAAAGAACGTGGCTGTGCTGTGCCACAGCCCCGGCGCTATGTCATGCAGCAGCCACCGTTCTGGTGTATAGAATGGATGGGCAACTGTATACGTTAAATGCTTCCGTTAGCTCAGACTTCAGCGATACTGATCTCAGCATGGCCTTGCTTTCCACGATATGAAATCTTCCCCGCGACTGTTTGTTCTTTCACGCCGCCCAAGGTCCAATCACAGAAACGGCGCCCATTGATGTATTGTGCAGTTTCTTCAATGGGCCGCCCTTGTGTCCCGTCGATGACATCGCATCATATCATCTTGGCTTGCGTGGTCAAGCTGGTGTATTTTTGACTCTACAGCTTCTCGATCCTCACGTGATGCACATTCGGGCTGTGTGGCATAGCCTCACCTCAAATGATAAGAAGGGCCCCGCAACTTCACGCCCTTTTTTCCGTCTGCCCGACTGTCGCCCACTCCTGGCTCTCAGTGCTGTCACGATTATCTGTGCGAGTTGATATGCCAACAAACGTCAGTGCATTCTGCACAAAAGCTCAATGGTCTGCTAATCTTCGGTGCAGCCATTGCCATATAAATGCGGAACTCCTGGCTGTAATCGAAAGTTTGCGAAGCTTGAACATCTCCGTCAGCACACCAAAGACTTCCATTTGCCATCGAGACCCCGGCCAAAACAACAGACTTTCAAGTGTGGCGTTGAAGGCTGTGAAGCCGCGCCCTTCTCGCAGGTTTTTTTCTGTATCAGCACACTGCCCAGGCCCACCCAAAGCCCAATAAAAATACCCCTTCTGGCTCGTGAGCTCTCTCTATCTCACCACAAATCGTAAACATTGACTCCCTGCCATCGAGACCCCCGCCAAAACAACCCACTTTCAAGTGTGGTGCTCAAGGCTGTGAAGCCGCGCCCTTCTCGCAGGTTTCATTACTGCATCAGCACACTGCCCAGGCCCACCCAAAGCCCAATAAAAATACCCCTTCTGGCTCGTGAGCTCTCTCTATCTCACCATAAATCGTAAACATTGACTCCCTGCCATCGAGACCCCGCCAAACAACCCACTTTCAAGTGTGGTGCTCAAGGCTGTGAAGCCGCGCCCTTCTCGCAGGTTCATTACTGCATCAGCACACTGCCCAGGCCCACCCAAAGCCCAATAAAAATACCCCTTCTGGCTCGTGAGCTCTCTCTATCTCACCATAAATCGTAAACATTGACTCCCTGCCATCGAGACCCCCGCCAAAACAACCCACTTTCAAGTGTGGTGCTCAAGGCTGTGAAGCCGCGCCCTTCTCGCAGGTTTCATTACTGCATCAGCACACTTCCAAGGTCCACCCAAAGCCCAATAAAAATACCCCTTCTGGCTCGTGAGCTCTCTCTGTCTCACCATAAATCATAAACGTTGACTCCCTGCCACCGAGACCCTCGCCAAAACAACCGACTTTCAAGTGTGGTGCTCAAGGCTGCGAAGCCGCGCCCTTCTCGCAGCTTGTCTTGCTGCATCAGCATACTGCCCAGGCCCACCCGAAGTCCCATAAAAATACCCCTTCTGGCTTGTGAGCCCTCTATCTCGCCATAAATTGTAAACCTTGACTACTTCCAAGATCTACCTCGGCTTTCTCAACACAAGGACGCCTTACAAATACACGATCAACACAGGCATCAGTGTTAATGACTCAAAATGCTCCCCCACAGGTAGGCTATTTACCTCCTCCCTCCCGCACTGTCAATGAGGCTCAATACGTGTCGCCATACGTCTATTGAAACAGCACAGTTCCTCCGTATAGTTGAACGATTTCAATGGCCGTCAGGTACCCATTCCTTGGCAGCGTTGCCAATCCTGGCAGGTGAGTACTCTTCCCAAGGTAGCACTTCCAATTGCCCATATTCTACAGGATTTCTGCGTCTTTCTTGACATGGTCTTCGAAGGCGTCCAGGAAAATAGATTCATAGGAACTCGAAGCTTTGGAATACGGATACCAAATCAGATGGACCTTCTTTCCCACGAGTCCTGGGATTCCTGGGTTTCTGCAACCAATGAGGATTTTGGGGAAAATCCCCCTGCTCTCGAGTTGTACGCTATCATGAGGGATGATAGTGACCGCTGCCCGCATTGCAATATAACGCACCCAGCAACAAAACCTCTTCCGGACTTGAGCCATCAGCAATGGTAAGCTGTCTTTTGAAATAACGGAGCAACAGTTGACCATGCCTCAGTCTTGCTTGCAAGGGAACATTCCTCGAGCGGTTCGAGTTTCGTGAACCGTCTCAGTCCAGCGAGCATGAAGTCGTCAAACTCGATAGCCAGACTCCAGATTTGTCTGTGTTCCCTATTGTTTCCACAACTCTGTTGGAATCCTTATCTGCACCACACCGTCTTGAGCAACAGAACCCCATCAATATTCCATATTCCAACGCTTCATCCACCACCACCGGTTCCGGCGCTTCATCAACTACTGCCGTGGAGCTCATGCACTCCACAGTCTCAGATGCCCCTTCATCTTCCGTGTAGGTTTCTAACACAAACTGTCTTGGGTGTTGCTCTTACACTTGACCTCAGGGCATTTCTTCCACAGCGTGTACAAGTTATACGCCGTCGACCTCATTCCCAGCAAGCTCCAGCGGTTGAACAGCCCTCGATGGATCCCGCTCCGCCCCTCCCCGCGGGCCAGATTCTTCCAATCTCTACGACCCCGACTCTCGCATTGACTATCAAATTGCCTGGGGCATCTTCCAAATTATTTTTCCTTATCATCTATAAAGTTGTCTTGTTTGGCCTTCCAGATCACTACCTGGGCAACTCGCCACAACCACAGACAAATTTGGATAGTGATGCTTCGCCTTTGGTATATGCCAAAGCCTGCGACACATTTTATAAACGTTGCAGCAATGAATGGAGGGAGATGGGAGCCGGGGCAGCGGTATTGTTCAGGTAGAATATTCCAACTCCGTCGCCCTCCCATCGCTGTCTGAAACCATTGAAAGTCTCCTTTTCACCATATTACAGATATCGAGTGCCGCATACGACCCCATTGTTCGCACAGTCGTGCAACTATCAATTGTCTGTCTCTTTTTCGGCAGCATCTATGCATTCATATTGTACGCGATGTTTGGGAAACTGGAACAGGCAGCTACTGGACCGGTCTGGATGCGGGTACGATTTTATTCTTTCCGCGCTCTGCCGCTAATATCTGTCATACACAGAACGCCCGAAAGGCGTCAACAGATACGTTGTGGAATCCGTGGATTATGTTGTCACTCCCATTGTTCTGGATCATATGGTGCGAGCCATGCCTGTGTGTGAAGCGACGTCTGATTGCGAAAATATCAGGGGGGTGTTTTATTTTGCCATCTTCATCATGGCTTTCTGTGGCGCTCCGGTGCAACCAACGAGCCGGACGAAAATTCTAGGCCTTCTAAAACGGTAGCGTATGGCCCGAGGTTGTCACAACATTAATGTTCGCCGCTGGAACTCTATATCTTGGCTTGGTTATCGTTGCAGTGAGAAAGATTTGACGAACTGTACGAATGTATCTACACATATGGTTAGTTCTTTCGGGTGCCCAAATGAACCACACATATAGCTAGATATTTTCCTTTGTCCGGTGTGTAATTACAGCTGTTTGCATAATTGATGACAGTCGGCGCAAAATAATAATAAGTTGCGAGTCAACCGTTTCAACTGTCGGGTCGCATTCAAGACAGAAATTCACAGAATCATTTCACGTTCACCTTATAAGATACAGCTCTGAATTCAACACAACTACATATCCTGTTGATTCTCGGTCCCTCGCCGATTCGACTGTTTCAGCGCAAATACCTATCCCGTTAAGCTAGAATTGTGATTCTCCGCAACGCCCACTAGCACATCGCAACAACGACGTGATACGCATCTTGACAGTTCTGAGCTCTCCGAGTCAGTCAGCCTCATAAAGTTGACGTCGTTGCCATTCCCGCTTTCACTTGGCTCCCATAATACTGCTCCAATTTAGCTTGGCCGTCTACAACTAGAACTTCAATCTCTGCTTTTTTGTTTGTTTTTGCTTCCACCTTCCTGGCCACTCCCCTGTTGCTATCACACTTTCCACCCAAACTCAAGGCTCTTTCGCTGTAGTTCTGTCCTGACAAGTCACAACTCTAGGCACAGACATTGTTCTTGGTCTGGACAGAGCGACCTCCACTCGGGAAGTGCTTGGTAATCTTGGAGATTCTGATTCATCCGGTATGCCTGCATTCCTTTTTTCTCCGGCAAGTCTGGTTGAAACTCATTTGACTTGAACTGTCCCCAAAATTGGTGTTCCTGCTCTGCCTTTGGCTCCTGATACAAATTATATACCCATTATATTAATTTTTTTTCGTTATGGTTTTGGTCCAATTTTTTTTTTTTTTTTTTTTTTTGTGGAGCGATATACGGGACGACAACTGATAAGATCAGCCTCGCCCGTACGCTTTTTCTTCGCGGCTCAGGCCAGTAATAGAAAAGAAGTAACCCCCAGGGACTCACGTTTACGCACGCCGGTGTCTGGCAGTGGGGGGCTCTGATTCCTCCCAGTAGCACGCTACCGGAGAGGATCAATACCCACTAAATCCCGTCTTTAGCACCCTATATAAATGTTTCTGATTCTGTGCATATCATTGTCTCGGCGCCATCTGTATGTATTCAGAGCATTCCAAGGCCTTGCGAACGCCATGCTCTCACGATCTAGACTTTCATTTCACATTTACTAACTCCCCTCTCGTAGGAGTCCCTAGTGCGCGCTTGGAGTCCGCGCCATTCTCGTCACTTCGTTACTTCGCTTAGCGCTGCGAAAGTTCGTGACTTTGATGGGAATTCGTGAAAGTTCGTGAGTTTGATGGCTTTCTGTGAAAGTTTGTGAGTTGGTATTCCAACCTTACTCCTCGGCACATCATGGAGTGATGTGCATCAACAACTTGCCGAGGTTGGCCGGTTAGGTTCCGGTTAGCTGGTTAGGGGTTGCAGGTTAGAGGTTTGGGTTAGGGGGTTACGGTTAGAGGTTAGATGTTAGTGGCTAGTGGTTAGAGGTTAGAGGTTAGCGGTTAGGGTTAGAGGTTAGTGTTAGGCCAGGGTATCAATATAAAAAAAACGGGGGAGAAGGAAATGATGACCAGATTGATGCGTCTGATTTGTGTGGTCTGTTCACCTCACGAACTTTCCTGGGAATTCACCAAACTGACGAAGTTTCAGAGGTTGCCATCAAAGTGACGAACTTTCGCGAGTTTAAGCGAAGTAACGAAGTGACGAGGGTGACTACTACCCGCGCGCTTGTTCGGACTGCTGGGAAGGCCCCACTTGGACTAGGCACACAATGTCGGCGCTGAGCAGGGCAGTGTGCTTCCTATCTGCCTTTGCACAGGTTCCCGGTTTGTGTCGTGCTTCAGGATTGGCGTCAGCAGAAGGATTTACATCCAATGGTCATTTTACATACGTCCTGCGCTGCGCTTTCTTACCAATCTCCAGTTTCATACTAGCTTTATCTATTTCCCTTACTTTCCCACTAGTATTTATTTGACTTGATGTTCGTAGTCTCTAGACAGACGATTTATCATTTCTAGCTTGTACCTTATTCCTTTCCAATCAATGGGTTTAAGATCGAGGGGAGGGTCCCCAAACAACAGTAGATTACACAGGGGGCATGCCCCACCGCTTATCAGCTCATAAGCCGCAGCTGCTTATGAACGGCGGTTTGCTTGCATATTGATGGCTCAGAGAATTGCCTCGTGTTTCCCTCATGTAATGAACATTGATGTGTAGTGAGGTCAAACCTGGGTAGCAGTGTTCTTTTTAAAAATATTACCTTTCATTTGCTGGCAGATTCAGAAGTACACAATGAATGTTTGCTACACCTCTAAAAATTACCGAACTCTAGACATATTTCTGTCTGCATTGTTGAGTTTCCTTCGGGTGTTGTTACAGCTAATGTCGGAACCGAAGGCGCGGTGAAAAAATTTCTGTTTTGGGACATTTCCGAAGAATTCCCCATAACTCGATGAGTTCTCAACGGATTGACACGAAACCTAGCTAGTTTTTCCAGGCTAATTCATCCGCAACTAGTGATGTAAAGGAAATTGCGAAAATGTATTTTATCTTTCCATTTGGCACCTGAGGCATTGTTTCTGTTGAACACCTCCTAGGAGGGTGGGCACTTGTTCAAACACACTGGATTTTTGGGATGGAAGACTTACATGCATTATAAAGAGGGTGATGTTGCCAGAATTATGATTCTCTTCTCTATTGAGTCACTATTGACTCGGAAGTAATCTTTCGATCAAAAAATTTCGAACTCAATCAATAGTGACTCAATGGAGAAGAAAATCATAATTCTGGCAACATCACCCTTTTTATAATGCATGTAAGTCTTCCATCCCAAAAATTCAGTGTGTTTGAACAAGTGCCCACTCTCCTAGGAGGTGTTCAACAGAAACAATGCCTCAGGTGCCAAATGGAAAGATAAAATGCATTTTCGCAATTTCCTTTACACCACTAATTGCGGATGAATTAGCCTGGAAAAACTAGCTAGGTTTCGTGTCAATCCGTTAAGAACCCATCGAGTTATGGGGAATTCTTCGGAAATGTCCCAAAACAGAAATTTTTTCACCGCGCCTTCGGTTCCGACATTAGCTGTAAATACACAGCAAATATTCACGGTGCAATCTATGGAGCTCAGAATCTCTTCTTTGGCTCCTTGCAACACAGTCAGTATCCTGAAAAGTATAATATTTCAGAGGGATACAGGTGAAACTCCTGAACCAAATGTTTGCAGTCTTTGAGGAGGAACTAACGGTATGGTGCCAGAAGGAACATAGGTAAGATCATCTCAGTCAGTGTTTACAGGCTATCATTTGGGTGCCTGAGATCCTCAACCTCAAAATGGGTGACTCATCGAGAGTGCTGGGATGGCAGTGTATTACAACTTGGCATGTTCCAGAAAATAGGATCCGGCCAAGCTAATATATTATGTTGAATTTTGTTTCAAAAAACCTTCATAGAATAGCACAAGTATGACTTA
The DNA here is from genome assembly GCA_029378395.1 of Mycena leptocephala. NCBI lineage: Eukaryota > Fungi > Basidiomycota > Agaricomycetes > Agaricales > Mycenaceae > Mycena > Mycena leptocephala. Next base: position 204,222 of record JARJLF010000382.1, read on the forward strand.
CCCTGGTGACATATGTTGTCTCCACTGAATTTCTGTCTGAAAAATTGTTCACTACAAGTTGTTAGATAAGCACAAGGTCATGAAGACTGCAAAAAATATAGAACTGCTGTAGAAAATGTTTACAGAGAGTTCGGTATTTTGTTCTATGTGTGGCCAACATTCCTTGTGTATTTCTGAGTCTGCCCCTAAATAAAATGTGATATTTCAAAAAAGAATGCCGCTACACAGGTTTGAACCCACCACATCTCAATGTGCATTACACATGCACACGAGGGAAACACGCGGCAATTTCTCCGAGCCATCAATAAGCGAGTAACCTGCGAGCAACCCGCCATCAATAAGTGTCTGCGGCTTATGGATTTTAAGCGGTGGGGCATGCCCCTGTGTTAGCTCAAGATTATCACGCACTAGTTAGCTAGTCGTACTGCCACATAGCCAATATGGCCAGGTACGGCGATCAATAGAACTTCCGTTGTGTAAATGACTGTAGCATACATCGTTGAAGCACGTGTATGTAGGTACAGTACCCATACATTCTTTTTAAGGACCACCACGGTGATAAGCCGGAAAATGGAACACTATTGAAATAGGCGCAATTTTGCGATTTTATTATGTTCTACGCGCATCTAAGGGGTAACATGAGTCCTGAATGGTTATCCATAGGCTTAACTGAAGGACCATAGTGATTCCGTCCAAAAGGATGACTGACCAGAAACACAAATACTGGTTTAGCTCCTTAAACCAACAGATTTATAATATACTAGTCGATCTTCGAGATTTAGATTACAGTGGGGCCTACAAGGCAGGGAATATAAAATAAGGATCGGAAATCTGGTGTTTTGGGACGTTTTCAAAGAATTCCCGGTATCTCAGTGAGTTCTACACCGATTCCCTTGAAACCTAGATAAAAATACTCGGCTAATTCGTGCGCAATTAGTGATAGAAAGGAAGTTGCAAAAATATTCTATATTTGGCGAGCTGGGTTTGAGGGGTCATTTTGGGGGTCAATTCAATCTGCAGGTATCTAGGCATGTTGAAATGCCCTAGATTTTTGTGAGAGATAGCTTCTATCAATATTGAAAGGTGTGATAGAGTCAGATTTTGAAGGGGTTTGCAGTTGGGTTCAAATATCACATTGTTTGCTGGTTGCAGTATATTACCATTGGCTCGAGGCCATTACAAGCATGATAAAGTACGATATTGAACATTCTGACTCTATCACACCATTCAATATTGATAGAAGCCATCTCTCACAAAAAATCTAGGGCATTTCAACATGCCTAGATACCAGCAGATTGAATTGACCCCCAAAATGACCCCTCAAACCCAGCTCGCCAAATATAGAATATTTTTACAACTTCCTTTCTATCACTAATTGCGCACGAATTAGCCGAGTATTTCTATCTAGGTTTCAAGGGAATCGGTGTAGAACTCACTGAGATACCGGGAATTCTTTGAAAACGTCCCAAAACACCAGATTTCCGATCCGCGCCTTCGGTACTGCAATTAGCTGTAAAGGTTGGCGTGCAACGATCGGAAACGTAGAGGTAGATCAGTAGATCCTATACAAAATGCGGACACGTGCATACCCGATTAAGCTACCGGAACTAACACATGTATACCCGGTAGTGTAATCACCATAGTGTAAGAGTTTTAGTGTACAGTATATAAGGAGGACGGGTTTGAGTGGTACAGCACTGAATTGGGAGTCCCTGCTGGAGCCAGTGCCTAAACAGCATCTGTCTCGTCTCAGATCGTCTGGTTCAGGGCTTGTCACATAAAACCAATACTCTCAGAGTTTGTGTTTAGAGTCTCAAGTTTATAAAGAGTTATTGTTGCCTTTGGATTAAACGTCCACTGTTGGATTTGAGTTCGGGATTGTCGGAATATTGGTCTTGTCAGAGTTATTGGGAATTGGGATTGTTGGACTATTGGCTACCAGAACCAGTGTTGTTCTGTGTGCAAAGCTGAGAAGCTTGTATCTAAAAACCACTTGTAGAAAATGGCACTCTTACCCAAGAGTCTTAATTCTGCTAGTTTGCGCACTTTGGGGAAAAGCTCAGTTTAGAGTAATCCACAAAGCAACCAGCAACAGGAAAACTTAAACAGTGTTCCTTGGACCTTTTTTTAAAGTGTCCTAAAGACTTGTAACTCGTCAGACATCATCTAGATGTTCAACAAGGAGGAAAGGAGACAGATTCAGTTGATAGTTGTGGATTAGTACATTATTCTAAGGAATAAGTGTATTACTGCATTCTGTCCATTGGTTTCAAGCTTACTAGTATACCTGTCATAGATACCGAGCAACCCTTTCAGTGGTTATACATCTTCCTTCCTTCCTTCCAATTCAAGTTCCAGTTCCAGATCCCTCTGATTTGGGTATTACATAAATAGTCCCTTTTGGATTCTTGGCGCCCATGAGGCCTGCTGACAACGCCAGTTGAGGTCTATGAACACTGCAGATACCGCTTAAAACATCCAGTCAACAGAATTGCCTCGGGAGTATTTTCTGAGATTTCCTGGAGATTTCCCTGTCCAAACTAGGACCATGCTGGACCCGAATATGTTTTGTGAAAAAACATTTTCAGGACTCAGAAGTATGGGTGCGAAAAAGAGCTAAGAGGCTTTTGAGTGCGCAGAGCACCATCTCATTTGCCTGACAAAGCCCTGGAATTTTTGCTGCAATAAACACAAACGGTAATCGGACAAGCAGGTAATTCAATTGAGCCCCATGTGTAATTGCCAAATTATGCTGAGTCCATAATTTGACTACTCAGTTGAAATTAATGTGCATTTGACGATGTCTACAAGTCGAATTGACCACCTTACGGTAAAACACGAAAAACATCGAAAAATAATATACTGCACCCAGCAGGAAAGAAAAATAATATACATCAGCCACAAATGAGAGGAAATATGGATTCACATATTTTTCTGGCCTGCTGTTGACTTCCAGCCTGCTGTTGACTTCCAGCGCAGAAAGATGTTGAATACACGGAAGCCGACATGAAGCCGAACCCATTTGATGGCGCATCACAGGCTAGCTGATTGCCGCATAAGAGGGATCGACAGAAATACATAATTACGCTGCAACGAGATCACCCCGTCAATCGAGTATACATTGGCCCTCTGGGCACCCCTGGTACCTTGGTACTTTTGCCGTTCAAGAACTACTAAGGTTGTAAGCCGAAGCTTGAAGGCTCGCTCGCAAGTCTCGTCCGGCCTCGTGCCTCGACTGACTTGCCTCCCTCACTCCCACACCATATGCACTTCAAGTTCTTAGAAACTTACCCAAACCTTATCGGTTTGTTTCTTGACAGTGCTGTGTGGAAAAGTTGAAGCCTAAGCAGCGACACCGGATCACGGACCGCTGGACCGCGTAGATTGTGCAACTGATTTCTTTTGTAATTTGGGATGTGGACCTGTCACCTATGAATAGGTGACTTCCCGTAAGACAAAAGTGTGTAAAATCAGATACTTTTGCTGTTTTGCCGAGATACCGGGGCTCCCATCAGGACCCCATGGGCCTTGGATCTCGCTTATACTTCATCAAACTCTCGCACACTTGAGTATCTGTTCGGGGGGTCAGGACCCCTCCGACAGACATAAATGTCCTTGAACAAACCGAAAATGGTAATGTCGGATCACGGCTGCCCACGGCTCAGCCGCACATCACTTCTACTTCCACCCAACTTGTACACCAGTCAATGCTTCTAAAGCCTAAGCCTCCATGTTTCTGGTTCATGGGAAACCAGAGAACGGAGCCCCGAGTTTTATCTTGCTTGACGCTGTGGAAGTCCATGTCGTTTTCATTGCACGTGCATGAAAATCGGCCCGCATTGCCGACTACGTGGCACGCGTTAATTTTCGACGCTGTTTCATGGCCAATATTTGCTGGGACGGTTCGATGAAGTCAAGCACCAAACACTCGGCTTTTTGCCGATGGGTGCTAAAGCTAGTTGAAGTCTTCGGTGTTGCAGAGTGCTGTCAAAATATCTTACGGATACTCAACCACCGATACAATACTTTTTTACACTCATACTTGCCATCACTGGCACCGCGAAGTATCTAAAAAACACAGATATGTGTTACGGGAAGTCACCCAATATTGTGGCATAACTGAACGACATGTTATTCACAAACAGATTTATAGTGTTTTGTGCTATGGGGACCAAAAATGTCATACAATCGGCTTATATAAGATGGCATCTGATGGCACCTGTTCTGGGTGCTTAATCTAGTTATCGGGTTTAAATATGATTTACTCAAGTCTAACCGGTGCGCTATGTTGGTGACGCGAGAACCCTCGCACTCTCTCCATGCCGGGGTCTTACACCTCGGGCGTTGAATGGAAAGGCTGCCATATATTTCCTGCTGTGCGCCCCACGGCATATGCAGCGTAACGCCCCGCGCAAGTGGAACCGATCCGTTGATCGTCCGAGACATCTGGCGAGTAAAATGGCCAGCGGGAGAACAGGAGAGTCTTAGCTCTTCTCTCCCTCTGACCATTCACTGCTCGCCGGGTCCGTCTCGCTTTCTTTTTCCTCTCTTCTCTCACTCTAATATTTATTGCATGCTAGTGAATAAATTCTCTCACCCACCCACCCTCCTCTCCCTAATACAGTATTTATATACTTGGATGTATTCTTTACCCGGTCGTGGTCAAATTTCATCCAGAGCCCGTCACTGGCGTGGCCAGCGATGCGGTTGCGTTCCCGCTACACCACAGGTGCCCTCAACGCAAGCCAGTTAGACATCCCTCAATGTGAGCTGGTCGGCACGCAAGCGTTGACTGAGTGAAAGTTGAGCTTTGTATTAGAGTCCGTAGATCTGCAAAAAAAAATCTACCCATCTGCAGTGTTTGTGACCTGCCGCTTCGCCCAATCATGTAGGGCAGGGGGTTGAAAGCAAATGACGAAAGGGCGAAATGATCGATTGCAAGCGCATAGCAACACAGGATCACGGACCGGTAGACCGCGGTGATCGTGCAATTGAGTTTTTCTCTAATTTGGGATGTAGACCTGTCGCCTAAGTCGGTACCAGGAATATTGTCAATAGGTGATGCTTTCCGACAAAGTCAAATTTGGTACACTTGCTCTGAAGAAGCAGCTGGTGTTGAACACCTGGAGTGGCCTGCTTAAGGATGAGGACTCTCTACCGGATGATTGGACAAGAATAGAGCGGTTTTAGTGGGCATATGGCCAATGAATGGTATAGGATAATTTTCTCGCAGGCCAGAGCCCCACACCGGTTAAAATATTGTGCGTAACGGCATTTCCCCCTGGACAAAACTCACCGGCATGACTGGCCCAAAACCAGCAACACAAACGGACAGACTGAGAATGCTTCTGCAGACTTTGATCTCGTTATTCCAAATGCTCCAAAAAAAACAAAAAAAAGGTGATGCTTTCCGCATACCCCAAATACTGTAGGCATCGACACGAGGAATGGTGTGCCGACATCCATGTCTGTAGACCTCTGCGGACGGGGTCGCACATTGCTTGTGCAGATGACCCCTCTGAACGCAGTGACTTACGGATTACTCATATTCGCGGTGCAGTTGACATGCACTGCCTCGCGGTAGAACGTACTCACTGCTGTTGTTAGATTCGGGAAATGTAAATAGAGAGCTTGCGCAAAAGCCGCACGAGCCGCGTGCAGCTTTTTTGCATTGCGCAGAGCTGCATGGCAAATTTCGAAATGTGAGAGGTGTCACTCAACTATTTCAATGTAAGCTTACCTGAGGCAAAGGAGAGGTACTGTGGGGAGAGGGACCATCCTCAGCATTGCCTTTGGTGCGCAGGAGACGTGAGAGTGTGGGAAAGGGAAGTGGAACTTGAATGATGCCTTGGTGATGCGTGAAAAATGCGGCTTCCCACAGTTGCACATCCAACAAATAGCACTCTCAAGAGTGGAATATGAGATTTAAGGGGCATTGAATGGTATTTAGCAAGACAAGAATTAAGAACAGTGAAGAAAAACCCGCGGCTTTGCGCAATGCACAAAAGCCGCATGCGGCTTGTGCGGCTTTTGCGCAAGCTCTCTAATGTAAGACTAATATATTTGGCGTCAAAAAACGTGGCAGGAATGTGTTCGAAGAATGAGCGCCGCATGTCGCAGACCGGACCGAGTCCTGGCCGTGGTGAGGCCGTGCTGTCAGACTGGAGGCACACAGTCACTACCATGACCGCTTAGCTGCTCCGGCTCTGAGTAGTGAGGCTCCCCTCCCCCACCAACAGCTACGGTAAATTCACCATTCCGCTCCCATTCCCCAAAATCCCGGGCTCGATGTTTGATTCGTGGTACCCTGGTGCTCCACTCTTTCCTAAGCAACTGGAGCGATGGTGGCTGTCGGCGTACGTCAGGAGAGCGAGTTGGATTGATCCTAGAACGAGTATTTCTCCTTCATCAACTAATGCCCGTGGAAGCTCCCTCTACGAGTCGCTGTACTCTGAATCACCCCGCATCCGACCCGTCTGCCCGCTCACTTATTCAAATCAAGGCTACCACAATGCTTACACACGTCCGCTGTTCAGGGTGCTGGAGGCCTATGAAGGTCGATATGATTTTTCCAGGCCATTGCCGGAGCTCCTTAAAATCTTCTCCGAATGTCATCGAGGTATTTCTTTCTTCAACATTCCGAACGATGACAATACCAATTCGAGTGTTGCAGACTTGGGATTGAGGTCTCCCTACGGCCTACCCCTTCCACTGGGCCACCGGCTGAGCCACTACCGTCTGATTTCTTGGTTTGATGTCAAATCGTTGGAACGATTATTCGAAGCATATGGATGTGCGCATTGGATCAACGGATATGATATGTTACTGATATCCCTGCTTTTTCCGCATTCCATGGTCGTCTCTTTTTATACGGCGAGACAGCTCATGCAGGGGCTATCAAGCAGATGTTGACGGATTGTAAACACTGGGATGCGATTCAGAATCCAGACCCAGGTCTAATTCGTACGTGCTGGTTTGCTGTGCTAAGCTGAACCGACTTACCTGTGGCATCAGTCGAAGGTTCTTCTTTTCTTTGCTGTGAATGGGTGCGTTAAAAAGACAACAACTATATCTGCAGACGGGCTGGCGTATCAAGTGCGGAATCTCAAGGCCACTTGCAAGCAGCTGTCCGATTTGCTGGCTGGCCACCATTTCTCACCCGCCGTCCGAAATCGGGTCGAGGATCTCCACAAAGATATCAAAAGGTCGACATTGGTGGAGAAGGCACAGCTCCGTGGCGATCGCAAATTTCCCAGGTTGTATCTCAATTTTTTTGTTAAGCCTGGGGAGGCCACTGGAGCCCCTATTCTCGACTTGCGCAAAGTGGTACAAGACGAATTGAAGAATGCGAAGCAGCAGTTTAACACGTTCAACGCGATACAACGAAATTACGCTTACGCAAGCGCGATCTCGCTGCGGTGATTCAGGAGAGGCACAAGGCCGGTAAGCATGGGTGTTGATCTGTGTAGCTGGGGCCTAACCTCGTCCATGCAGCTACTGCCAAAGGTTTCCGGGAAGGTGTGGGCTCAGCCGAGAAGTGCCAGCAGATATACGACAAAGCCGAAAAGATCGAGCGTAGTCTGGGAACAATCTGCGAAACACTCAACCGTTCCGTAAGATATTGGGAGCCTGAGGGCGTCAATAAGAGTTTCAAAAATGCATCGTCGCCGCTGCCCGGCCAGCAAGCGAAGGATCCCCCAGACGGTATGACAACCGGCCCAGCTGTAAGTTGTCGGACTGAAGATCTGAACCACGGTTTGCGTTACAGCCGTTGTCAGTACCGAAGGCGTGAATCAGAAAAATGCCATTTTGGGCATTTTCTGATCCCCGCGACCGATTTGCCCATATCTCGATGGATTCTGCACATATTGAGATGGGAAGTAGCTAGATAATTCAGGCTAATCAATGTGCAATTACTGATAGAAAGAAAGTTGCAAAAATATTCAAGTTTTATACTCAGTGAAATGGGTCTGGGGGTCAATTTGGGGGTCAATTTGGTCTACCGGCATCTAGGCATGTTGAAATGACCTAGATCTTTGTGAGGGAGGATTTTTATGCATTTTGAGTGTTGTAATAGAGTCATATTTGCTGAGAGCTTAGGGATATATTCAAATAATCCCATCCTTCCTGATTTCAGGGTATTGCCATCGTTCTAATGTCATTACAAGCACAATAAACCAAGCTATCACAATGATTTACCAGAGTCTCGATGTTCTGCGGTGTCAGGGAAAGTTTTAAACGAGTTTCGATACTCGGTAGGTGAAAGCGATAGCAGCGAGGTGCATAAATTTGTCGCAGTGAGTGCGTTGGTTGGGTACCACAGACCATTTGTTTAACAGGTGTCAGTAGGTCAGGGTACTTAGCCAGGAAGCAGGTAGCGCCAACTAGTGTTACCGCGACTCAAAAAGTCGAGTCACGACTCACGAAGTCGACTTCAAACAAGGTTCGACTCGACTCGACTCGACTTTGTCCCTCCAAGCCACTCGAAGTCGACTCAAGTCAATGGAGTCGGAATTTTTTAGATGTGTATTTTTGAGGCTCCTGGCAACATAGAAAGGTCAATTGAGGTTGGGTTTACCTCGGAGGGGTATGGTGGTACGATATTCGTCTTTCGTGCGATGTATAGAGGCTCCATTTGCCAAACTCTGAAAGATGGGATTTCTTTGAATTATCAATGGATTGGCACAAGACTGACAACACCTTTTGCAATATCTCGAAATTATATCGCCCGAGACCAGAAATTTGACCTGGGCCATTTTTTGATGTTTTCTACATTCTAGGTATCAATGGAAGTCTGTTCCCGAGTGCCTACGACCCATTTTGAATCCCTACCGACCCAAACGACTCCAAGTCGACTTGAAGTCGAGGAAGTCGACTTGCCTAGACTACAGAGTCGGATCAAGTCACATCAATGACTTATAAAAGCTTTTTTCGCAAAATATTATGTGTTTGCAGATCGCGGACGTGCAACGTGGTTAGTGTGTTCCGTGGTCTGTGGTCTGTGGCTACCCGAGTGTTTGCCGGGACGCCGAATAAACGGATCATCAGCTGGGTTCCCACGATTGAAGACATAGGGTGCGAGAATAAATGGTGAAAGATACGGCAATTTGTTGAGTATGTCTTGCATAAGACGAGTTACCCCTTTCTTATTTTTGTAGGCTCACACCAATTTTGAACAAGAAATCAAAGAACTAGTAAACTCTTGCTGCATCGAGTGTTGTAGAACATGGGTGACATGTAGAATGTGGGTGACTTTGTAAACACGATAACAGATAGTAGTCTCCCACCTGTACACTTTATTAGTTGAAATTCAATCAGCAAGGCACACACAAAGTCTGTTGAAGTGAAACCGGGACTCGGCCCGCCATGGCAATCAACATCAAGTGATCGGCCTCGGCAAGTTCGAACCTTGAGGTTCTGCACCAAACTCTGGACTTGGACAGAGCTAGGTGTTCAACGGTGCCAACCACTTTGAACTTTCAAAAACCACTGAAATCATCAAAAACCATTGACCAAGGAGCAGAAAACCAGTAAAAACCAGGTTCTCAAACCACGAGTTGCGACAAAACTACGGTTCACGCATCACGAACATGGCGTGTTGGTTCACGTTCCGGAACCACATAATATTTAGCGATAAAAAAGGTCATAATGACTCGACTCGACTCGACTCAAGTCGATGACTTCAAGTCGACTTGAGGGGCTGG
>JARJLF010003820.1:0-11630 GCA_029378395.1 Mycena leptocephala
AGATATTTCATTTGAAGCTGCCCATTGCATATGGCTTTCAGAATCGTGTACACTCAAGGCGATATGTGTCTTGTGCTTTGAGGTATTCGACATTCGCTCCTGAAATCAGTGTGCTGACACACTCTGTGGCCGCTGTTCCAGTGTCACGCAAAAGGCGAAAATATTTACTCCCTAGCATGTATGCTGTCATAAATTGTATTTTTGCTTTAGACAGAATCCTGTGAGTAGCCTCTGTCCAGAATATAGGGTATCTCTGCATCAAAAAGACGGTTTAGCTGAGATTGAGTTGACTCATTCCTTAATGCCAGTTCCATTTGAACTAAGATTAAAGAGACGTTAAAACATCTTCAGGCTTCCAGCAATGCATCCCGGGTTGTATTAATGTCACTATTTTGGCAGAAAAACTGTGTCCTTAGGCTAGGCAGCCAACTAATGTATGAACACTGCAGGGTAGAAAGTCCAGATATTCAGACATTTTAAAACCCCAATTTTGACGCGTCCAAATGCGAATTTTATCTCAGGGAACATGTTTTTGTGCTCCAAATATGATTCACCAGCCTGTTGGTTAAGCACAAGACACATCGAGACTGTGATGTGGGATGTGACATGCCGTGACATTGAGCACTCAGGACATCATAATATCTGCAGCTCAGCCATAGGTGCCTTATGAACTCCAAGAATATTCCTGGAGACTTTTGAGATGCCTATAAACATTCTGTAACGCGAGGTCCAGTCAAAATTATCGTCTCCTGGACCTCCAGCAGATGAATTCTAAAAATGTCCGAACTTTGGATCACCACGCAGCTTTGAAGACAAAAACATATTCAGAAACCCGGGCAATTGTGCAGTAGCATGCCTCATGATATAATTTCGAATGTAAAAAACATAGCTAAGGGTTTGAGCCGATACTGAGCGAGCTAGAAAATGTTTTGCAAGTCCTGTGTTTGGCCGACTTTGAAGCAAGCCCCTTCAGCCCCCGGCGCGCTGGGCCGGAACTTCGCAGGCTTGTTCCGAACTTAGGAGCAATAGCGCCTTGTCCTTCTTTCCTCCTCCCTCACCCTCCTTCATCCCTCCTCTCCCACCATGAAATCCTTCGCCGGCATTCTCTTCCCTCTGTCCCTCATCACCTTGACCGCTGCACACGGGTGGGTCGGCAAGCTCACCATCGCTGGCAAGCCCTACACCGGCAACGAGCCCATCGAGCAAGTGCCCCACAGCACGCCCTCCGCCATCCACCAGATTGCGAACAACCTCCCTGTCAAGGACACCACCCTTGCCGAGCTCACCTGCGGGCGCGCTGCAGCCCCCGCTGCCCTTGTTGCCACTGCCAAAGTGGGCAACACACTGCTCCTCAACTGGGACACCCTCTCCGGCAACTGGTTCCACGATGTCAGGCCCATGATGACCTAGCTCGCAAACTGCGGGAGCAAGAGCTGTGCCGAGTTTGACGTGAGCCAGGCAAAGTGGTTCAAGATCGATGAGCAGGGACAAGACGCGAGTGGCAATTGGGTGCAGGCGAAGCTTGGTTAGACCGCAGTGTGGCATAGCGGCAATGCCACTTCAAAGTTTGTTGGTTGCGTAATCTGACTTTGGCAGATAGCACCATGTTCGAACCCTGCCCTCGCCTTTGTCTTTGTGACTTAGGTCGCCGTAGGGGGTCAGTGGGTAGTACAGACCGGTGACGCCAGTCCAGGTTTAGTCCCACACTGCCATCCAGAACCCGCATCGCCGGACCGGATGGTGTGCGTAAAAATAGCATTTCCTCCTTGGTAGTCAATTCCCGGGTTTTCCCGATTTTCCCAGGGAAGCGACGATTTCCGGAGTGGCCCAGTGATCACAACACGTGTAATGGCGGACAGGGAAAAATGTACCTGTTATGTTGGGAGTCACTGCGTTGCCCAGACTCCCCCACCAAAAAAAAAAAAAAAAAAAAAAAAAAGAAGCTTGGTTAGACCTCCCCTTCATGATATACGACAAGCGAATGAATACTAACCCCACTCGCGCACAGACGACGGCTCCCCCGCGCAGGTCACCCTCCCTGCGAACCTCAAAGCCAGCAACTACCTCCTCCGACACGAGATCATCGCCCTGCACACTGCCCAATCCCCCAGCAGTGCCGAGCTCTGCCCCTCCTGCGCCCAACTGACCGTCACAGGCTCCGGCACCAGCGCCCCACACCAAGCGAGCACATACAAGCCCACGGACGCAGGGATCCTCATCGATGTGTACAATATGGCCAGGAAGGCGTATAAGTTCCCTGGCCTGGCCGTGGTGTTCGTCAAGGGCGGCTCAGTGCCGGCGGACCCGCCTGCGATGACTACTGCGAAGGGTGCGGGGACGACGACCATGCATACAACAGCCGCTCCGGCTATGACGAGCGCTGCTGCGTCCTCCCCCACCGCATCGACGCCGCCGCCGAAGACGTGCAAGAACAAGTGCTCGCGCCGCCGGTCTTCCGCCTCTGTGTCCGTGGAGGTGGAAGAGCGCGCCGAGATTGTGCAACCGCGCTCCGAGATCGAGCAAGCGGATGTCGAGGCACGCCGCCTGCGTGTCGGGGTGCACGTGCGCCATCTGCATCGGTTTGCGGGGCATTCGTTCTGAGGTGCTCGTTCAAGATAGGAAGACTACACGACTCCCCTCCCCTCCTCCTCACACACACATACGATAACACGAATTCACACACGACCCCGAACCAACACACTCACTCAATCACTCACTCCGACTAACGAGTACCGACTCTCGCTTACTGTTTCTGAATCGCTTTCCAGCCGACACTCATTTTTCCGACACGACCCAGCGTCTCTTTTCTTGCACCCGACCTAGCGTCGACCCAAACCCCAATTCCCATATGTACGACCTAGCGTCGACCCCTCCCCAGTGGATTTATCCTGAACCGACGAACGACTGAACGGATGTAATGGACCTAGCGTCCTCCCCCGATGGCCCAGTGCCTAAGTTTAACCAGGCCTCTAGTAGTGTCTGGTTCCGTAAAATTTTCCCAGGCTGTTGGGCCTTGTTTGTATCGGGTGCCTAAATCTTGTTGCAAGCCTTCTCTCGCTCTCCGCTGCCCATTACCACCCCATTCTTGCTCAAAACACCCAGTTACTGCCCTCCATTTGCTCTGATGACATACTCAACGGCGTGAAAACACCTTAGCCCGACATACACCGTAAACACCACCAAAACACACCCAAAACCAATGCTCGTGGCTCCCATTTGCACCTATGCATATTCGACTGGCCCCACATTGCACTCTACCATCTTATGACTCAATTACATGATACAACCAGGTGTTTGTGGGGAGGTACGGACACCGCTGCATCCGATGGGTACCATGACAAGGTCACCATACACTCGCCATACGCTCGAAACAGCCACTCAGTGCATTTGGGGAGGGGAAATGGAGCTTGGGCACTAGTAGACTCATTCAGGGTAGTCTGGTGGATAAAAGTACGTGGTCCCAACGATGTGCACACCGGAGAAGACAAATTATCTTCCGAATGTTGTGTATCTCGGCTCCGATTGTGACCCCATCCCTCACATATGCTCCTAATCTTGTAGAATGGCAATACATTCATAATACATACATATTTACTCAAATTAATGAGCTGGAGTCCCTCGAAAGTGCGAGACAAAGCCAGATCAGAACTTACTTAGGGGCTATGTAAACATGTCCAAACAGCCAGAAAAATTTTACGTTTTCCGCAAAATTATGAAAAGCGCTGTAAGCTTCCACTGTGTGAAACAAAACTCAAAAATAGTCGTAGATACGAACAAATACACTATGTCATCAAAAGCAATGACCGATCGGTTTTCGGGCCATATCTCGACATTGAGACAACATTTTTGGTTCAACCAAAGTGTAAGATCATGGAGAAGATCCCACGGACGATTCTGTACGATGAGATCAAAATATAATGATGTGCCATCATTCTGAGCCAAATACGGAAAAACCCAAAAGAATCGAGTTTTCAACTCGAGCTAGGATTTTTTTGAAGACAAACCAAACCTGTAAGATTGTAGTTCAGAATGTTCTCTACCATCCCACATTTTGAATTGTGCAAAAGTATACAGGGGTTGGGGAGATATGTGGCCCGCAAAATGGCAACAAACGGCCAAAGAAAACTGCCAAATCTGCCAAAAACAGCCAAAGATGTATAAAAGCGGGTCTAACCTAACGAGACTCAGGCAGCAGAAGCATTCCAAGTCGTCTGCTTGTGTTTCTGGTTGTGAACCAGATGTTGCTGGGGAAGATGTCCAGGAGGAAATGCCATGCACAGTAATTACAGGTGTGGGACTCCAGCCTCAATATATTAAGCAATGCCATTCTCGCGGTATACAGCTGTATACTCACTAAACCCCTGTTGCGCAAATCCAATCATCTGTCAGTGATTCTTCATTCAAAAGCAGACCACTCCAAGTAATTTTTTGTTGAACGATAGGGATCCAAATCTGGTCTTATTTGTCGATATCCGATCTCGACTCAACAATGCGTTGACAGATCTCAGCCATTGGGTACAAATTGCAAGCTCTGAATGGACTTTACCTGGATGAGTTAAGACTCTGTCCACTTGCAACCTCCAAATTTCATGCGAGGCAACCGATAACAAGATGGTGAACAACCAGCCTTTCTCTTGTAATATTTTGCCACTTGGAGTATTGAAATGAACAAGATTATATCCTGATACAAACCCGCAGTTCAATTTTAGCCAATTTAAGTATCAAGAGACTGATGTAGTTAGTCTGAAACATACAGTTATCTCTTTACGAGCTTCTCATTGCGCTATAAGGGTGCCCAATAGGCTACATGTTCGATGTGACTGTCATAAAGTGGTGCGGCGCGAAGCGCTCTTGGATACACAGAAAAATAATCATGGAGCTGTCATTGTATCAGAATTATCTGTCCTCCTCCCTTTACGGCTGTATGTTTGCTGCTATCGCCTGCTGAGTCTGCTTCCACTGGCACCGGATGTTCCAAACAGGCGATGTCCGCTCGAGAGCAGCTGCTCGAAACTGTTTGTCCAGAGCAGGCCACAGAACACTTCTCCACTCATTGTTATGAACATCCCAGCCCCGCGCCAAATACTCATCCGGTGGTATGTATGTGGGAGGAGCGGCTGAAGATCGTTGACCGAGTTTCGCAATGAAAGCTGGAACCACTGCTCCGAATTTATTAGAGCCGGTCGGGCTTTGATTTTGCACCCGCGCAATCGATAGAGAGATGGTTCCCGGTTCGTGTTGCTCTTGTTTCGCTATACATATGATGGTCAGATCTATAACCGATGTCCGTGGTCGGTATGAATTGTATGGACTAACTTTGAGGTTTTTTCAAAGGCCCGGCCTCCAGGTCAATCTCTTCCTGTTCATTAATGGTCAACTTTTCTTCTGTTTGAATGTTGTCGAGATAACTCTGCAATCCGGTTAGCTCTATAACTCAAATGGATCGTGTCAATCGGACTGGCATTCATTAGCACCACGATTCCACGTATTCGTGTCTTCGATGTTGGGTCGGAAATCCAAATCAACACTTGATTGCGATTGATGAAAGATATCTGGGGAAGTGGTTTTTCGGAACCCTTGCGTTGGTAAACCATCAGTTCAGGAACTAGTATGTAATAGGCCACTTGCCGCTGGGTGCAGGTTTATCCCCATACCCACTCTCACTTCCAAGGGGTAGAACTCGGACCGCTTGGCATCCAAATGCATGCCCTGCGGTTGGTAGGCAATGTTATACGAGGAGTACGATTTGTTGCCTTCATCCCATTCGTCTCCCGTTTCGTAATCCACGCGGCACCTGGGCATGACCTTGACAAGGATTATTCAGGAACGGAAGAAATATAGGCTGCCTTACTTTGCTGTCAGTGACTTCCAATATGGCATCATTGTTCTGATTATAGGACATAGTTGCAGTTGCCAGCGGACTTCCTTGGGAAAATCCAAGAGCAGCTTTAATTCCCCGCTGAATTTGCTGGTGTTGCCCGTGTTTGTAAAGTTTGTCTGGGAGATCAAACCCTCGATGCATGCTGAAGCGATGTTAGAAGATATCCGGACCGATTGCAAGAAATGAATCACAATTCCCGGTCAATAATTGATTTCCTCCGGTGTGCCACAAAGCCAATACTTGCATAGGAGCGATCTACTTGAGTTTCACGCGGTCGAGTTTCGATTTTGAAGTCAACAAAGGCAATAACCTCCGGCTGGGATAAGGGACGGGTAATGTCCTTGCGATCGATGGGTATTTCTGTTTCCCGATTTATTGTGAACTGAAGGAATTTATCAGAGGATAATACAGGGACAGACTTAAATATGCATTTTACCTTGAAGGTATACCCAATGGTGACTGCGTATGTATGAACGGCGTTGAGTTTTAAGCGAAGTTTGACCCGTGTTCTGTGTAGCTGACTTTCCCATTTGTCATCCATTGAAGTTGGTCCTCCACCATCCCCATCCCCATCTCCGGCTTCCTGGCCACCCTTATACCCACAGTGTCGTTTGTATTCGTCTACCACGTTCAACCCGTGGTTATCAGGTCCTGCACGGTCGAGGTCGTCATCCCGTTGTCCACCGTCTCCCGAGTCTCCCGGGGTGTTTTCATTCCCAAATGTATTTGCTTCATCATCTCCATCACTTCTAGTTTCCTCGTCGTTACTAGCAGCTCTGCCAAATTGAATGAATCCATTTTGTGGATCGGTTTCCCGACTCCTGCGTGAAGATCTCAGTATTAAATGAGGAATAAAAAATTGTACGCACAGTAGAGTTAATGCAGGATTATCACTAGAAGGTCGAATTACCACCGGAAACCCCGATAAATCTGCGAGTGAATCCGCCATATTTACAATGATGGGATCTTCGAAATTCCCGAATATCGCCAAGGCAGGTTCTGCTGGAGAAAGCATCCAGGCGAAAGGTCCACTGCAACCACTGTGTCGGATGAAAGTGAGAAGACGGTCGTCCCAGTTATCCTCAATCCACAATGCAGCTTCTGCAGGTTCATGGATGGATATTAGACATCCCCCAACACCGAGATTGGCTTGGCTGTAAGTCAGGTCCTTTGCGGTAAAAGAGACATATTGTGTTCTACATGGGAATATTAGTAAAAGTTCCAAATCTATCAAGAGGCCTACTCTGGTTCTCGTTTCTCATCATGAGGTGAACATATGGCAAAAGTTCCAGTTTTTATTTCTTCAGCCTGATTGAAATCCAAAATTGGAGGTGTGGATGCAGCCTGGCTGTATGGGCTTGTGGCTTTGAAACTGGAAATGGTCACTTGGTGGGAATTTGTGGCCTTGGTCGTGGATGGAGCTGTTAGCTCATCTACTACTTCTTTGTCTTTGGTGGCCTCAAGATTGCTTGGCTGTGATTTGCCTAAGGAGAAAAAGGAGCTAGGGTCAGACTTACTTGCAGTACAAATCTGATATTCAGCATCACCGGTATAATCACTGTCAGAATAAGAGCTAGGATCAGAGGTTTCCTCCTCCTCTCTGCTGTTTTTCTTTGGGCTCTTGATCCCAGCCAACCGTTCATCAATTTTTTCAACCTTCCTTGCCTGTGATGACCGTTCAAACAGTGGTCTGGCTGCTTTCCAATGTTCAACTGCTTTTAGTAGATCACCATGTCTCTCAGAAATGTCTCCGAGTCGAAGCATGCATTCTGCTCTGCTGCGGTGAACATCCATGTGTGTGAATGCCTCCAAAGCAACAATGAAAAGGCTTATGGCTGTATCCTCATCACCCCTGGCGAGGAAAGTATCTCCTAGATATTGCAAGGCCTTGTAAAATGCTGGCTTCCTGTTTGACTTGATGGAGTGTGCCAGGAAGACCGTCGTCCAGGTAGACATTGGTATCACTGTTCTCCAACAGCTGACATCTGCGAGTCTCTCTAGACAGTGGAACAACATTTCTGAATCCCTCCCACGAGAAAACCTAACACTGTCCTGGAAGAGTCTATGGTCCACCGTGTTCTCTGCATGGCTGGATCCGAGACCTGCCTGGAGGATATCACACCATTGTATTCCCGTGAGATATCCAATCGGTGTAAACATTGATTTGGCTGTATCAATATTTCTCTGCACATCATTCCTCAGAGTCCCAATAGACACATCAATCTCAGTAAGATTGAGTAAAGAAAGGCCCTGAGCATATGGATCTTGCTGCTTTGAAACTTCTTGCAGAATCTGATTGTGAATACTACGAGCCTCAATATATTCTGATTTGAACTTGTGGACCTCTGCATGAGAGGTCATGAGGCTGTGGTCTGCTTCACCACCAGACATGCCACACAGAGCCAGGAGAGCTCTTCCATGGCTGCAGAGAGCAATACTTTGGTTGTAGTTACCAAGTGCGGTCCAACACGCAGTTTCCACTTGTACTGCCAGTGCTTCTGTGTATAAATCTGCAGAGATCTTGGCCAGCCTCCGGGACTCATATGCATGCTTTTGGGCCATAGAGTAATCACCAAGATACCACTTGAGCTGTGCGAGTTGAAACAAAGCATAAGACTGCCTGTTGGTGTTCCCGATAAGAACTGACAAAGAGAGACTTTTTTGGCAAAAGTTTATGGCTTTGACCATGTCTCGAACCATATAATGGTACACTAGGCTGGTGTAAAATTTACCTGGAGATTCTAGGTGAGTATCATGAAAAACCAATGTCATAGGAAAGTGCACATTCAAGATCCGAATCTTCAAAGTGATTGAGGTGTACTAGAGCTTGGGAAATCAGTGTTTCCGGGTCTGAAATTGGATGGATTCTGCTTGAATTAAATAACTCGGTGATAAAGTAAACTTCCAATCTAGGATCACTTGGCAGTGGAAGGAGTTCCTGAATTTGGGTAATCAGAGGAATTATGCCTCGGTGAGTGGACCGACTGAAGGAGTTCAAAATGCATGTGCAGTAGATTTTATCCTTCAGGTCGGAATCCCCTCTGTGGAGCCCAGTCCAGAGAACATTCTGGATATTTGAGTAGTTTGACATTATTCGAGCAATTGCCTGGAAGCCTGAAGACTTCCCAGCATATTTCATATAAAGCATGAGTAGTTCCTGAAAATGTCTGAGAAGGGGTCTGATCATGTGATGTCCAGGAGGCTGAATCTTCTGCATGTATTCCCTGATAGGAACAAATGCTTTTAGTTGCTTGTGTTCATCACTGTATGCCAAGGTGGTTCGAATCAATGCTGCCTTGCAGCCAAGGATATTATCTATTGGAAGCTTGGCCTGCACCAGCTCAGCATCTGAAAGCCCATCTGGGAGCATTGACAGGAGGCTAAGAAGATCTTTTGAATGAAGAACTGAATTGAGTCTTGGACTTGACAGTGACAGTGAAATGGATAAATCCAAGTTAGATGTTCTGTCATATCCGTCCGAGATCAGAGATGTTTTATCTCTCTCCCATCTGGAGAGGACAGTAGAGCAACCTTCTGAGTCAACCAAATGAGCCAAAAGATTGACTACAAGTGGTATGCTATCTGTCAGACAAAGCACCCTGTCAATGTCTTCGGGATTGTGTGTGTTATCCGCAATGTCAATGAATGTTTGTCGAGCTGCATCATGTTCCAAGGGTTTCAAGGGCTGCAGAAAGGGCTGAGTCCAGGCTACTTTAGCTGGCCTCTCTGCTCCTCGCATTGTAATCTGACTGTTCTGAGTTGCAAGCATGAGAGTGAAACATACAACATACTATCAATGCAAGATGATCTACACTTGCGAGCAGTGACAGAAATTCCTCAATATTGACTTGAGACTCTATTGACTCCCACAATGTCTCAAGATTATCCAAAATTAACAGACTAGGTGGGATACTGGAGAAGTGTTGGATGACAAGGTGAGTCAGGTCTTTTCCAGGCTTCAGTCCAAGATGTGCTCCAATGAGAGCAGCAAGTTCTATTTGAGTTGAGGCTGAGTCACAAGCAACAAAAAAGCGATGCTGCCCATATCTGCCAGAAATTTCTGAATGATGGATAATAGCTCTTGCAAGGCTGGTCTTTCCCATCCCACCTGCACCTAAAATTGCAAGCCTGGGTGTACCTTGCTGAAAAACTTGAAGAATGTCTGAAATTTCTGACTCTCGACCATGGAATATCTTTGGCTCTGATGGTAGCATGGAGATTGAGTTGGAGCTTGAGAATATAAAGTGAGTCAATATTGTGGAGACTTCAGTGGAAACTGACCTGTTATGAGAGCTGGAATAGAGCTGGTCTATCTGTATAATAATTAGTGCCCTGTCCCCTATAAATGGACATGTTTTCATACGGAGGATGTCTCGGAGAGGGCTTCAAACATCTGAATCACTTTCTGGTGTCTCTCCTGGGCATCTTGCATTTTTGTAACATCTGCTCCAACTTTTGCTGTCTTAATATATATTGCATTTCATTATTTGTTATGGCACCAACTGGGTGACTTACCTGGAAAAAATCAAGCCCATCTTGTAATCCTGCCTTGCAGTCTTCAAGCAGTATGGTCATTTCACCCTGCCGGAAAAACTTCTTGATTTTGCCTCCACTCTGTTGGGTCTCAACAAATGTATGTATCTTGTGTAAGGTCCTGAATCATAGCTGTAAGTAATATACAGAGAGTCTATACCAGCCAAGTACTCTGTGAATTTTCCGATATGATTCAACACACTTGGTGACAAATCTCCACCTGTGTTTGACGTGACATGAAGAGCAATGATTGCCTTGAGCACCTCATGGGTATTCTCCAGCAACTGTGTACAGTCCTTCTTGTTCTGTTTGACAGTCTAGAATAACTGAGTGAGATTTGCATAGATGCCAGATTTATCACTCAAATTACCTGGGCAAATTTCAAGAGAGACTGAGTTGTGTTTGAGATGGTCTCCAAGAAAGGGGTCGCGAGACCATCAGATAGTATATCCAAAGTGTTTGCAGTTACAGTCAGACATGCTGTAATGCTGTTCCAACGAATCTCAGTCACAGTGGGTTCAGATGGCATTTTGGTGTTCAATGGGATCATAAGATGCCTGTATTTATGCTGCGCTTTCCTGGGAATACCCACGTTCATTAGCTGTGGTCCCATCTTCTGCTTCATCATGCAGATGTGATGCTTCCTATAAATCAATCTATGGCTCCCACCCCATAGAAAGAAGTATGCACTGATATGGGAAGATATCAATGCCTCAAACATGTGCTGGGCCCCATGACCCGAAAACTCAATGGTGCTCATTCACAGTCCTCGCACTCTTGTGGGGAAAAAAACCCCAAATTTGCCTGCAAGTACCTCAGTCCTCAGCAGATTGTGTGAGATACATATCTGTTCTTGAGACTACCTGCACCTTTGCCAATCTCCCAGCAATGCTCTCCCGAGAGCTGATCAGCTATGAAGATCAAAATAAATGAGGATCAATCATTTGGCACAGTGTGTCCGGAGAATAAGTATCTCGTCAACACAGTACCACTACAGCATAGTACTACGTGTTGACAGCTTAAAACCCATGTTCCTCCCTTACTGATCTATAGGAACAGGATATATCTCAACTATGTACCCTCTCAATCACTCATTTTTCGAGACATAGCTCAAATGTTTGTTCCCCTTCTTCCCCAGCATTGGTTGATACTACATAGCGCGACAATTAGGTTCTTTGCTTACTGCTTCTTATTCTACTTTCGATAGACGTTCGGC
>JARJLF010003821.1:0-11615 GCA_029378395.1 Mycena leptocephala
TCATTCAGCCCTTGGTCATAGTATCCGGCTTTCACTTTCCCCCGCAATGCATATGGGTGCCTCGACTAGATTTTTCAAAGGCTTGACTCTTATTCTTCCCCTCTTGGGCCCGGGGTCGGTCTTCGGGCAGTCTACCTCGACGCCAGTTCCATGCGTGGTCCACCCAGCCACTGCTGTGGAACAGAAGCAAATTTTCAACACCTTCGTCGAGGAGTTCTATGTCAAAAGGTGCACTAGCTTGCCACCCCAATCAACACTTCGTCCTAACCTCTCCCATCCCCATCGACAGAGACATCCCCCGCGCATTCACCCACATCCCCGCAGACTACATCCAACACAACCCCCTCGAGCTGGACGGATTCACTTCGTCGCTCGACTTTCTCACCCCTATCTTTTCAAACACATCTGTAACCGTGCAGATTCTGCATCGGGTGTTCGAGGCACCGTATGGCTGGCTGCACTATCGGGTGGATGGGCTTCTGGAGGAGCCGACAGCGATTTTGGACTTGTTTAGGTTTAATGGGACGTGTATGCAGGAACACTGGGATGTGATACAGGAGCGCCCAGTGAATTCGACGAATCCGCATCCGTTGTTCTGATTGGACAGTGACGCTAAGTACCCGTTGACTACCAGGAGTATAAATATATCATATGGGGTCAATACTGTATCAGTTTTATTTGAAAAATTCACCACCTTGGAAAAAAAAGTACCACTCGGCGGAGGAGCACTTTCCCTCGTAAAGGTGGTAGAAGAAAAGAGACGACCCGGCGTCTTCATTGAAAAAATTCACCGCTAGTTGGTTTTGCAAATTTTCGATGCGAGCAGGAATGATCGCCATCGCAGCTAAACAGATATTAATGCACTACACAAGCCAAGCCTCTCCTTCCAGAGTTCTCGAGCAGTACGCTTGAAAGTTGTGAATTTGGATTACGGAACATTTATTCAGATTTGATGAGAGCGTAGTGTGCAAGAACTCGATCGGCACCACAGACATTGCGGGGTGCAGGCGGTGCCGAGCTGGCTCGACTGCGGCATGGTTCTGGAATGTCGGAAAAACCTGTTTGGGTTATACGGATTGAGCAACTGGCGGGGTGGCTTATAAGCATTTGAGCCGTCCCTGGTGCGTAATGTCCATATGGCTTGCACGCGATTGCGGTGGTTACAACCTTAGTTAAGACCCAAACCAGATCTTACTGTGTTCCATAGATAAAATCTGTGTTCACACCAACTGACACAGCATTTACACGCAGGAACATTCCTCGTCAGCACAATCCATCAGTAGAATACCTCAACTGGTGCCCCGAAATTGGGCCAAGTACATGTAATGTTCACATGTAATATGCTCCATCGAGATGAAAAGGAGCCGGACTCCATTCGCAATGGAATTCCTAGCAGCCCAGGAAGACTTGCGGTAAGGCGATCACGCCAAATCAAGATCAAGAGTCACTTTGTGGGTAGATGGCAGCGGAAACCAATTCAAGTTGGCCATCGCAGATGTCAGTGTAGCTTCATAAATGACTGAGTCGTACCGCGGTCGTCCATGGGACTGTTCCAATCCGTTTGAATTGGAATTCAAAATATAGAACTTTGCATGTCAAGTTCAATCTGTGGAACGGAAGTACGGATTAGCACATTTCAACCATTAAAACTGACTGAATATTTTGGTCATCGTAAACGGTGAGAGCAGAGGTGCATGTTGAAGTCGCGGAATAATGGCCGGGTTGCTGCGATCTAATCTCTCTAGGCGGATACTGCTCATCCGAGCATCGCCAGAGCCAAGTCGCCAGTGGCCATAGGCCGCAGCGGCATGAGCGGGTAGAACCGGGTCGGCCCATCAGCCTCCGCTCTCCTGCCATTCATTGACCTTCATATCGAGCCGCGCCATTGTTTCTTCGTTTTCGTCCATGATTGACATATAATGTAAAGTCAAATCAGGATTTTGAAACACCGGAACGGTAGGAGTCGACAATACAATACAACATACCTGATGCTCGGCGTCTGAATCATTGCCGTTTGTTTTCTTGTATAGTACTGTGCCGCTATATATTTCCTGTTGAACCCTTCCCGAACGTGTGTTTTGATTCCGACTTGTTCCTTGAATCCCTGTCCTTGAAGCAGCCACTGGCAATCGCATGTGAAAGGAAGGATATATACGCGTATGGACCTAACCTTGTCCATAATTTCATCGCAGAAGATGAGAAGATCCGCAAGGTGTGTAAATCTCTTTTACAATCCACTCTGCTTCGAGATTTAGGGCTCGCCTGAACTTCCTTAAGCAGGCTTGCAAACTTTCTTTTTTTGCAGCTTCCTGGGTCTTTGTCTTTTTCACTTCGCACAGGCAATAGTTTACAGAACACATGTACAGCTAGATATGAATACATTATACATTCCCGTCGGTAAGCGCAAGGGTAATAAAGCAAGGAGCGGTGAAAGGACAAGGGGGAAACGAAACGAAGAGATGAAGGAGGTAGATACGACGCAACCCGTCCAAATCCAAATCCAAATCTGCAGATTCAGCATTCTTGCAGCATTCCTCCGGGTCCTCGCCTGCACCCGCACCCGCACCCGCACTCGCGGCGGGTGTACTTCGGTGAAAAGCAGCCGCAGTCTCTCGGAGCTGAGTCCGCGCTCTCACGTGCATCAAGCGCGTCGCGATCCTGACTCGTGGAGGCGGCATGGAGCAGGGTGGAGATGTTGGGAGACGCAGCCCGCGCCCGCGCCGCTCGTGCGGGCGTCGAGGGATGGGGCACGGGTGCGGCTATAGACGGTCATGGCAAGCGAGAAGGCGACGAGCGCGGCACCAGCGATAGGATAGGGAGCGGGTCGAGCAGACCTGCCCGCGAGCGGGGGGGTTGCGCGGCGCCTGCTGAGGATGGTGTGGTGGGCGAGCAGCCGAAGAGCGAGGCGGCAGCGCCAAAGAGGGGCCGCCGCGAGCGCTGCACGCACACGCGGGGGTGGTGCGCGCCAAAGTCCCTGTGCATGAGAGACGCGGGCGCGGGCGTTGAACGGCTGGGCCGCGTGGCAATAAGTATAGTGCCAGTGGCAGCAAAGGGGCAGGCGATGAGGACGGCGGCGTCGTGGGCTGCGCATGGTGGTGGTGCTGCGCGTCGGCCTCCCCCTGCGCACGGGTGCGTGGAGGCGCTCCTGTGTCGATGATAGGTCGGGAAGGCATTCGAGCTGAAGTCGGTCGCGGTGTGTGGCGAGGCGATGAAGGCGACATAGGCGAGCGTCGGCTGCATGTGCTACGGACGCCGGTGGGAGTAGGTGTCGTGTTAGAGATGCGTCAAGCGCGCGCATCGAGCGATTAGGGCGGGTTCTTGCTGAAGGTCTTCCTGAAGATGCCCTAGCGCGTGCAGAGGGGATAAAGGTGGCGCCGGCAACGAGGGAGGGCTAGGACAGGCGCTGCGCATGCGGTTGGCTGTGCGCGGCGGGCGTGGGCTTCGAGCGGCTGGTGGGAGTGCGCTGGAGACGGTCGTGGTGGACGGGGAGGCGACAGAGGCGACGTGGGCGGCAAGAAACGCCAGCGTCGCACACTGGGCGTGCGGGTAGTGGCACTGGTTGGGGCTACGGCGTGTGTCGGCGTTTGTCGAGCGTGTGGGTGTGGTACAGCGTCGGGGGCACGACGCTGCAGTCGCGCGCAGCACATTTGGCGAGTCCGTGGTCGCGCGGCGTCTCGCGCGCGGTGTTCTGGTGCGGTAGACGGTCGGGACGAGCAGCCGGTGCTGCTGGTAGTCGCGGCGCATGTCGTACGCTATGCCGCAGCAACGAGAGGACCGACGGCGCGGATTAGGAACCGAGCGCAACGCAGCAGGGGGTCATGGATGCAGGCACGTCGGTTTCCCAGGCGTAAACATTCCAGCGTCGCGTTGACAAGTTCTACAGTAGGTAAAGGTACAGATATCAGCATTGTGGTAGAGTTAGACAGAAAAGTGCGCGCACCGGCAGATTCAGATGAATATGCAAGCTCAGTCAGAAGGGCAGACACAGAAAGGGGCGTCGCTTGTGCCGACCGGGTGTCGAATACGAGAGGCGAGAACCAGAGGTGGAGAGGTGGAAAACCAGAGGAGAGGGAGGGACAAGAACAGTCCGGGAGGATTGAGCCTGAGTGGAGGTGGACTGAGCGCAGGAGAGGCTCAGTCGAGGCTTAGCGGAACCTTAGGCTTTGAAGGTGGTCGAGGCATTGAGGTCGAGGGCGAGGTAGTGGTACGAGTCAAAGAGCGACATGACAGCGTTGATCGCCGCGGCGCTGACGGACGGCGGCGCCATGCAGCGCCAAATAAGCGCGGCGCGGCCGGAGCGGACGGGAGCGGGCCAGAGCGAGCGCACATTAAAGCAGAAGCTTGCAACGGCGATATGAAAAGGAAAGAATGTTAGGGTCGGAACCGGCGCTGTCGGGGATATTGGTGTTGCTCCGAGTTGCGGATCCTACTACGACGGAGTACAGGCGTAGAGGGCGAACTATGGGTGTCGCAGACTCAAGTGTCTGTATTTCGCGTAGCACCTGGGCTAAAATTCCGTATGGGTGCTTAAAATGAAGGCAAATAGTGGGGGAATTGACTGGTGAATGTGGTATAGGCCTCACAAGCAGGTGTGAGCGCAGCATTTGTCAACGCGACCAGAGTTCAATTTGCAGGGGTCACAATAATTGGGGCTTGACACGGGATTCTGGGGCAGGGGTATTTCAGTATGAGTTATCGATCTAGGTAGTCAGCTGGACACGAAAGCAACGGGCAAGCACTTATTTGGAGCGGCAACGGGGGAAGGTCTTGGCTGTGTTTCGCACGGAGGATCAAAAAACGATTCAGACGCATTTGTAGGTACCAACATTGGGGTGAGTATTCATGGTTAGGTCGATGTTAATGGGTGGAAATGTGGGTGGTAGGGCATAAAATTAACTCTGTGAAGCTCAAAATATTCAAATATCGCATTAGTACCCGTAGCACATGAGGATATCAAATGGTGTCTTGGGACACGGAATAACCTAGGCTCGAAGCACATCCCAAATTTACCTGCGTATCATATCCCGGTCTAAAAAGTCATCCAGACCATGCACAAGCCGCCAAAGTGCTGCGCGAGAATGTGTTTGGTGGAATAGTTTGTTTTGGAATCAATGGCCATCCACGAGACATCGTGGATAATCTCAAGCTTGTGAGCAACTTATCGCACATGGGTATGCATTCGTATGCGGGCATACCGTCTTTTAGGCTGAGAGTTCTCAGGTGATACCAAAACCATGATCATCCATCCTGGTTTGACGACGGATCAGTCAATGAGTGACGAGGATGGCCTCGCATTGGGAGTCTGGCAAGATCTCATAAGAGTATATGGCACACATACTGTGCAAAAAGTTTTTTTCACATCTTCAGCATTTGCTACTCAAAAAACTACAACTTAAACCCTCGGGCACAAGTTTGCAGGGAAGTTGAAGTTGCGAGACAACTTCACCCAGGATCAACTTTGGAGATGCGCAACTTTCTGGCATGGCAACTTCACAAAATCAACTTCTGCTTGCGCAACATGTTCAGGAATTGCAACATACAACTTCAGTTTCACCAGGCTTTTGGAGCAGAAACTTGAGTAGGTAGCAACTTCAGTGGGTTGCAACCACGTCCGTCCAGCCCAAGCGGCATCTTTGACCTTTTACAGTGTGATTGACTCAGTTCTGCTGGCTATATTTTGTCCCAACCATATACTCTTCCTCAGTTATTTCCTGGGTGGAATTTTGTTTCTGCACTCGATGATCCATTGGATTTATTAATTAGACCGAGGAATTCCCGATCTCGGGCACGAATATGGACGAATTGGACCGAGTTTGAAGTAATTGTTCGCCAACCTGTAATCTGGGTGAAGCGTCGATAACCACTCGAGCACACCAATCTCTCACCTGGCCGCCGTGTCTTTATGGATATCAATCAAAGAGTTGCCGAAATCTGCCTTCAGCATCCGTTTTCTGGCAGTGTTATTATTCTGGACCATCTATGTCGCAAAAATCGCTTTTGGGTTATAAGCCAGGATAAGGGCATTTCGAGCCTTATACACTAGGCTCAACTCAACCTGTGTGTAAGACTGAAGTGGAGAAAGGTTCCATGGTAACAGCAGTTGGACATGGGTCAGTCGATCCTAAGAGATAGGGAAGCTCCGTCTCGTCATCATCAAAAGTGACCGTTAATTCGCTTACTACAGCAGAAACTCGTGCAATATTCTGGGTCTGACCACATAGAAATGTTTATCTGGATATATTCTCGCCCTTCATATCTAATTTGGCATCAAAAATCATGTGTATACTCTCTGTGGATCGATTGTTTTGAGTCCACTTGATTTTTGCTACATGTGTCCAAAATTGAGGTGTATGGCTCAGTCTGTTGGCATAGATAGAGCTTTCTGTTGTCAGGGCTATTACTTAAGATATGTTGAACATAGCCCATGACTTGGAACTCAAGGAAAGTGAATGGATATCCATATACGAGGCATTTTCTGCAGCGAGTCATGCCTGCATGGATCGTGCGCAAGCTGCTCTCCAGTTAAGCTGACAAAATTGAACCTTGACAGCTCAACCTTGCTTGAAAGATGACTGGAGCACTCCTCAGTCATTATTTCATCCATCCATGGTGCTCTACACGGCGATTTACCATCGAAATCGCTCATTCAACAATTGATCTTTCAATCCTGCAGACAATGCTGCAACGCAATTTGCGGCAAGAATCTGTTAGATAAACAGGAACCTGACTGTTACAAAATCCACCAAAGATGTCTGTTTATCTATTCCAAGATGCCCCAATTTGAATTCAGACTCCAATTATTTTTTATGTGAAGTTTCTTTCAACTGTTGGATAAAATGTCATAATTTAAACATGGGTTGCTGATATTTCCTGGTCTCTGGGGAGCAATACTGGGTTAATTCTCCCAAAACAAGTTGTGTAGTCTTCAGCTAATATCTCTAGGTATCTGGTGGTGAGGTGGTTGGAATTGAATCATGGGTTATGACGCAGCGCGCCAAGTAACGGTCACTTTTGATGATGACGAGTATGTCACCAATATTGGATTTGGAATGCAGCCTGAGGGGGGTCCTTTTGAGTTATAAATGTATATAGGTACTTATAACCCTTTATAAGGCTTTATAAGCATGCCTGCTTGCCTATAAGGTTCAGAATCCCCTTATCTTGGCTTATAACTCAAAACGGACTTTTGCGACATAGAAGCACAGAATATTCATATCCCTGTTGACCAGATCCGGGAGAGGCTTCGGCGCGTTGATACAATAGGATTGATTGTTTACCACTAAATCTTTATTCACCTCGAGGAGCTTTTGGCCTCCTCGATATGGAATCACCTATTGATCGCATTGTTTTCCAGCCCCGCATCCAAAAGTCTCTCGAAAAAAGCCTCACAAAATCCGGACCACAAACAACAAACGCCCGCTAGCGATTCACGGACTGAGTCACGAGATGGCCATCAACTGTGGCTGCTGGATGGATGACCCCGGCGACCTCGCAACCGCATCGCACCCATCCTACGGCGAGGATGCTGAAGAACCGCTTCCCCCCTTGGATGAGCTTAATACCGACCCAGAAACTCCAGATTACACTGAGCTTGCATACACGGCGTCCGAGCGAGAGTGCTGGAATGTTCATTAATCATGATGGCAAAGTGGAGGAGATAAAGGCAATGTTGGTGGATTTTGATTACCTTGCAGACAACGAGAATTGGGGGATTGATGCTAGCCGTTTGCATTGCAATGGATTATTTTTCGGCACTGGAGGAATATTTCAAAAACCTTGTGATTGACTTCCTTTTAGTGCCCTCGGCCGTATTCCCATAAGTCATCCTTGACATCCAGCAAGAGGCAAAAATATATCAGGCCAAGCCTAATATCAATATCCCATTTCAACGGAAGGAAATAGAGTTCTAAGATATCTAACGGCACTGTTGATAACTCCGGGTCCGGTCGTGTAAATTCAACGGCCAGTCAATTCTGAAGGACTGAAATATAAGTCAGAACTTACTGCTAGAGGAGATGTAAGTTGAAGTCCTTCCGTCCGAAGCTGTATTTCCGTGGGATCAAACTTGCGTATCCCAATGAAACATGAACCTCGAAGTTGCGACTCTTTGGAGCTGCAACCTTTCGAAGTTGTCGCTTGCCGAAGTTGCATTCACCGAAGTTGTCCCACAGGAAATTACTGGAATTCAACTTGCCGCAAATTCAAAGTTGTAATCTAGGGAAATTGTCCTACTTTTGAGGCCAATTGGTCAAGTTGTACTTGAATTGTGAGGGCAAATATGAAAAAACTTTTTGCACAGTATGTGTGCCATAAGTGTATGTTCATGTCTTTGATATTGGGAGTGCAACTGAATTACTACAGGTATCAGTTGGAATTGAAAACATCACCGACATCATTGCAGACTTCAACCAGGCACTTGAACATGTACCGGCTCAATAGTCTGCTGGCAATATGGTATCTAGATATGTAATCGCATTATGTACGTTGGGTCTTCGGTCCTGGTTATGCAGCTACATTCACGAATGATTTCTTTGTTCAAAACCTTACCATCTCCTTCTGACCCCACTCGCCGGACCAACAATACTCACTACACCTTTCTTTAAATACACCATGCCTCATCGTGTCTTTCCAACAGCACTCTTCCTTTTCGGATGAGAGTAACTAATATATGGTACAATATATTCATATCAGACTCCGATGTGAATGAATGGTATCCATCGTTCATGAGGAACCTCTCTACATTTCAACTCTTTAACTGCGAGCTGCAAGGCCTCGGCTGCATCTGTATGTTTGGGCTGTTGGCCTTTACGGAAAAGGTGGGAGTACACACTCTCTGCAACAGTTGGGCCATCATTGTCATTCATAGACCACATGGTTCCAATTGCACTTTGGAACCCAGCAGCAATGAATCCACCACCTAGGTGAAAGGATTCATTTGCCAGATTTGCATCTCCCATAGCTGTCTGACATGCAGCAAGAAAGACAAACTGTGCATTTGGGAGAGGCATGCGAAGAATTGTATCCAAATCCAAATTGCCACCATAAAGTTGGAGATGGCTTTGGGTGGGGTATTCGAGATTTTGATATCCATGACAAGCCAAATGAACCCAGGAACACTCCTGGAGTTGCAGTTTCACAGCATCCACTGTTGCTTGCTCTCCGAGCAGGCACTGAACATCACAGTCTTTGGCTATAGAGATAATTTTCTTGACTTCCGGCTCTACACCTTTGAGAAACCTGCTTTTATTAAGGTTGGTGTATGTAACTCCCACAACTGCCAATTTAGGTGCAGTTATTGATGGCTTTTTAGCATATGCATCCAAGAGAGATCCAAGAGTTGCTGTGTATGAATGGATAAATTTATCCGTAGGTGTGCTTGCATGTAAAGGCAATCCAGTGAAAGCACCGGTTGGCAGCCACCAGAGCCTGCCATTCAAAATCCCGTGCTAATAAAAGAGGATCGGATTAGTTCCAAAATATGAAATCATGTGTTTTCACTGACTGATTTCAAAACTTGATAAACTGGGTCCACGACATTCATCCAGAGCCAATTCAACATATCTTCAAAATATTCCTTGGTTGGCTTGTGTGTGAACTGTTCACGCCAGGCAAAGAGTCGGGAGGATGATGATTCACCTCTGTTTCGAACATGGCAGTAACGAAGCAAGTCTTTCAGTGTGTCTCGTTGTTTGTTGAGCAGTTCTAGTGTTGCAGTTGGGAGTGGAACAGCAACAGGGTCCGAAGTGGGATTGGGGAGGATTATGGCATCACAATGGTCTTTGTGACTAGTGAGGATTATGACAGGTCCCCCTTGCGCAGCATGACAAAGTTCATTGTAGGGTTTTGGAAGAAGAAAATACTGAAAGCGGGGATCTTTGCGAATCTCTTTGAGTAGTTTATTTCTGTCTTCAGTAATGGTGATTGGATTTGTGAATGTTCCACCATAAAGCTGCGAGGATAGCTGCAATAATTCTTTAGCCTGATCAGGGGGGAGACATCAACATCTGTCTTCAGCTGGAGCATTTGTTGAAATATAGTGGCAATTCCTTGTTCAAGCAATTCCAATGCTTCACGAAAATGGGACAGACCAATGCATGTTCGTACAGCAGTCGAAGTAGCATCTGAAACATTGAGCCTCTGAATAGCATCATGACGCAATGGAATTGAATGACCCATCCAAAGGATTTGAGGGAGTAAATCGAAAGCTGCCCGGAAAGCAGGCACGCAATAAGATGGCTGGAATTCTTGAGAAAAATATGCCCATGCAAGAGCCTGCTGCCATGATGTTTCAGGGGCGGAAGTGGAAAGTTTGAATGACTTGTTATAGTGGATGTGGATGGACACAAGATCTTTCATGTCTCCCAGCCTCCGATATCGATCCATGAATGATACAGCAAGGCTTTGGAGTCGTTCTGCTCTCTGGGGATTCTCTGGTGCAGTCAAGTCCACTGCCTTCTGATTGGTTTGCAATGACTTTTCAAGGTCCTTCAGGTCTCCAGCCTCCGATACCGATGTCGAAGGATATAGCAAGGCTTGGAGCTGGTCTGCTCGCTGGGGATGCCCTGGTGCAGTCAAGTCCACTGCCTCCTGATTGGTTTGCAATGCCTTTTCCAGGTCCTTCAGGTCTTCCAGCCTCTGATACCGATCTCTGACATATAAGCAAGGTTGTGGAGTCGTTCTGCTCGCTGGGGATGCTCTGGTGCAGTCAAGTCCACTGTCCTGCATGGTTTGCAATGCCTTTTCAAGGTCCTTCAGGTCTCCCAGCCTCCGATACGATCTCCAAAACATACAGCAAGGCTTTGGAGTCGTTCTGCTCGCTGGAGATGCTCTGGTGCAGTCAAGTCCACTGCCTCCTGATTGGTTTGCAATGCCTTTTCAAGGTCCTTCAGGTCCCCCAGCCTCCGATACCGATCTCTGAGGGATATAGCAAGGTTTCTGAGTCGCCCTGCTCGCTGGGGATGCCCTTGTGCAGTCAAGTCCACTGCCTCCTGATTGGTCTGCAATGCCTTTTCCAGGTCCTTCAGGTCTCCCAGCCTCCGAGACCGATCTCTGAGAGATAAAGCAAGGCTTTGGAGTCGTTCTGCTCGCTGGGGATGCTCTGTTGCAGTCAAGTCCACTGCCTCCTGATTGGTTTGTAATGCCTTTCAAGGTCTTCAGGTCTCCAGCCTCTCATACCAATCTCTGAAAGATATAGCAAGGTTTCGGAGTCGTTGTGCTCGCTGGGGATGCTCTGGTGCAGTCAAGTCCACTGCCTCCTGATTGGTTTGCAATGCTTTTCAAGGTCATTCAGGTCTCCCAGCCTCCGATACGATCTCCAAAACATACAGCAAGGCCTTGGAGTCGTTCTGCTCGCTGGGGATGCCTGGTGCAGTCAAGTCCACTGCTCCTGACTGGTTTGCAATGCCTTTTCAAGGTCCTTCATGTCTCCTAGCCTCCAATACCAATCTCTGAAAGATATAGCAAGGTTTCGGAGTCGTTGTGCTCGCTGGGAATGCTCTGGTGCAGTCAATTCCACCACCTCCTGATTGGTTTGCAATGCCTTTTCAAGGTCATTCAGGTCTCCCAGCCTCTGATACCGATCTCCAAAACATAGCAAGGTTGGAGTCGCTCTGCTC